>JAVXUL010056240.1:0-10404 GCA_035590515.1 Trichilia minutiflora
CGGGTTAAACGGGTCGGACCGTCAGGCCAAATCCGTTTTGACAGCTCTACTCATTTTCAACTTATAGTGTATGATTATCGTGGGTAAATGACCCTTTTTTTTACTTACTTTTTAATTTAATATTTCAAAATTCTCATATATAATTTTTAAAAAAAAATTATATAACAACTAGTAATTTAACGGGTTAAACCGACTTATAACAAAAACTATTAACCCTAACCCGTTTATTTTACGGGTTAAACGGGTCGGACCGTCAGGCCAAATCCGTTTTGACAGCTCTACTCATTTTCAACTTATAGTGTATGATTACCGTGGGTAAATGACCCTTTTTTTTACTTACTTTTTAATTTAATATTTCAAAATTCTCATATATAATTTTTTTAAAAAAATTATATAACAACTAGTAATTTTTGATGTTATAAATTTAATTGAAAGAAATTCCTCAACATAAAGGAGATGTTGAGTCCTTTTAAATGAAAAAATGAAGAGAGTATCAACGTTATTGCTTTTATAGGGAGACACTCCAAATATATATATATACTATAACATTCTTCCAAATAAACTTAAAGAAAACAAAAGATTATGGGATCTTATAGATCTTATAGAGATATAAGAAGGTGCTTTTTGACTTTTCCTCTTTTATTTTCTTATGGTTAAAACATGACTAATATCTACTTATAAGAATAAGAGGAATATATACATGTATATATATATTTTTTTCATTTGAATTATCTCTCTCCATAATATCTTTTTTATTTATAGTTATTAGATTAAATAAATTTGATCATTGGTTGAAAATAATTTTTTTAATAAATTTTATTTATATCACATTAATATGATTAAATTAACATAGTATTTGTTTAAAATATTGAATAAAATATACAAGAATGTATATATACCCATAATTCGTATTCAAAACCGAAATGAAAAATCTATTTTATTCTCTCCTTTAAGCTCATTTTGATTCCCAAACAGAATGAAAATAAACAGTTTACAACATTGAAGTTTGTCGGATGGATCCTTGTTGGAATCACATCAGATGTAGTTTCAAAACCTTGTCCTGTTCAATAACAATGGAATTATAATCCATGCAAATGGAGAAGACGACTTGCTCTGCCAAGAATAATTATAATCCATGCAAATGGAGAAGACGACTTGCTCTGCCAAGAATGTTGACAAGATTCTGCTAGCAAAAAATTGATATAAAATTAAAAAATAACAACTATAGAAATCCATTCACTTTCATTTTATTCCATTTATTATATATTAAAGTCTCGACATGACTCTATATCTTAACTTTTAATTATTTTAGAATATGCTTGATATAGTTTGCTTTTATTTAGGGTTTGAAAGTAAAATTATAAAAAATATTCTAACAATAATACTTTTATACCAAATATATCTTTAATGTGGTATTTAAAGACTATAATATAATATTCATAATTTAACTTTAAGGTCAATGCTCGTATATAACAACTTTTGGGTGTATGTATTCAGAAAAAAAAGTCTTGATATATTTTTTAAATTAATTATTATATAATTTTTAATTATTATATTAATATATTTTTAATAATTAAAATTAAATTTAATAAATATAATTAATGCACACATGCATAAAATTTAATATCAATAATTAAAAACAAAGTAATATAATTGATTAAAATGATTAATAATATATTTTTAGAGCATTTAATCTTTGAGTTTCGTTTAACAAACAAGGAAGATGTTAGTTATAACAACACAAAAATATATGATTTACTTATTCCTTACTCTGCATATATAGAAACACACAAAACCTATACTACATTATTACTTGTATAACCTGAATATATACACAAACAAACGCCTGCGCGAACACTCACAAGAAACTATAAGAGAATGACTATGAATCTCCAGCTAGGACAGTTTCCAAGCTTTCCCACCCTTCATGTTGAATTTCTTTAGCCTTCCAAAGAACATAACTAGAATAAGGATCACTTTTCCTTTATTACTCCATCTTCCGACAAATCCATACCACATATCTTTGCATGAGCTTGCGGCTTTCAACTGTCGCTTGCAACTGTAACCAGTAGAGAACCCAACATTCCCATATGCACTGAGAATATCAGAAAATCAAAATCTATTATTTGAGGGGATTGATTTGCTTTAAATAATAATTAACAGGGGCTAAAGTATAAAAAAGAAAAATGAAAATAAACTAACCTTATGACTTCTATGGTGATGTTTAAGACATTGAAGTTGAGGGGGTCTTCCTTCAGCTTGTCTTTCTCTGTAATGCAGATTAGGATGATGAACATGACTAAGTAAGAAAGTTGTGAGCATGTCACAAGATCCAAGAATGTCTTGTTTTCATTTTTCTTCATTACTTCTAAATTTCTTGCGGGTAAAAATGAAGTATAAGGTGGAAGATACCTGCACAAACACAGCAATCAAATTATCATTTAATTTTTTTCTAAAATTTCATCATGAATACATATAATAAATTATTATTATAATTAACATGGTATTTTTAGGTTCCAATTTTATTTTGGTAGTGGACCCTAGATTTTTGTTTCCTCTCTCTCTCTCTCTCTCTCTCTCTCTCTCTCTCTTCTACACAAGATATAATATTGCTCCCAAAGACTTAATGCTAAGTTTTAGTCAAGTATCTAATTCTTATATGATATGTTTTCTTATGTATTTTTACAAACTAAAAGGAAGATCACCAAAATCTTTTGTATGACACTTGGCATAACTGAGTGCTACGATCCTATGCTATTCGGATGTCGAATGGAACCCAGATATTCCACTCTCATGTTGTGGCGTCTAAAGAATTTATGCCAAAAAGTAAAAAATAATAATAAAATGAAATAAAATTAAAAACCTACCACTTAATTTCATGAAATGACATTTCAGTCTTTAAGAAATCTTCACAAATTTGAAAATTCACATTAATGGTTTCCAAATATTTCTCATTGTGTACGACACTTATCTTGGCCACAAGAATTTTCAGCATTCGGAGGAACTATTTTATTAGAAATGGGTTTGACTTTATGTATATCCTACGATAAATGATGTTATTTATTCCCTTGATAATACTCTACATATATATACTAACATAATAACTAATTGTTGATTATTGTGTTTTAGATGATTATTGATTTTATTATTTACTTATTAATATCGTAATTTTATAACATTAATAGATAATATATTGGTTGAGATTTATTTAGATTTTATATGTATAGGAACTATATAATAAAATCAATGAAAAAATTATTGCATTTATTTGTATGAGTTATGGTGTTGAGTGTGATGAGAAAAAAAAGAATAATTTGTCATCCATTTATTTCAAATTCTAATAATCATATGTTAGAATTAAGAAAATCCACCGAAAAAAATAATTTAGTTTCATTGAATTGTGATTTAATATTGATAGGAAAATTAAAAAGTCTTGAAATATTATATTCATGTTTGTAATTTATTAACCATAATTTTATTCTAAATTTTTTTATCTTAAATAATGTGATACCTAAAAAAATTAATGTGATATTTATCGATTGACTAATAAAAAAATGTATTAAAAATTATAAAAAGAAATTATTTATAAAAGTCATATTTTTTAAAATAAAAATTTAAAATATATAACATTATACTATATTTATTTTTGTTAAATATATTTATCTAGAATCTTGTCTCTTGTGTACGTGGGTAAGATTTCATATTCCATATATCATTAAGAACAAAATACTCAGGATTAGTTAATTTATCTGCGATGTTTTTTTAAATATATTTTTCATACCACCTTTCATATTTTTATAATTCTCAAATTTTTATTTTCATGAAAAAAAACTAATAAAATTAATTCAAATTATATTTCCTTTAAAAAAAAGGAAAAAGAAAATTCAAATTTTGTACTGTACTTCTTCAGAATTGAATTAGAATTAAGGGTAAAGAAAAACTCACATCATAACAACAAAAAGCACCAGGATTGCTGGAGATATAATGGAAAGATCAACCACCGATTCGCCAGTGTGCCTGGAGTTTATAACTTGGAACAATGAAGCAACTATTTTCTGGTAGAAATTCAGACCTATCATGGCTTCCGAATTCCATTCCAGGGAACAAAAGAGTACCAATTGCAGAAGTATGAACCCAAAAGCAGTAAGAGCTAAAAGAAAAGAACGAAAACTAGAGAGTAAATGGCTGTAGCCTATCTCTTCAGAATTATTCAACAGGTATTCGAATTCATCTCGCTTTGAGATTTTCTTCAAAACCCAGATGAAAAATCGAAGGAAAGTTGGATACAATGTGTTTCCAAGGAGGAGTTGTGGAATTAGAAGCAAAAGGAGACCTGAATTTTTCTTGAAAACAATCATGTTTTCGTTTGTGGGGATGAAACCGCAGTTTGAGAAAGAAGAAACTGTTGTGAACGCAGAAAATGTCTGTATTCGAAGACCCTTTTTCTCTAGAACTTCTCTTCCACTTGGAATAACGCTTGTATACAAAGAAACTAAAGTCGACCCAACAACGTGAACTACTAGCAGATAACCTAATACCACATAACACATAGCCCTGAGGGAATTATGCTTCCGAATGTCAATATTTCCTGAGGGATTGATGTTGTTGTCAGAGATAGGATCAAGTTTTTCGTTATGTATGTATGGAGAATCGAACAAATTCAGCTCAATTTGGTTGACAGAATTTTTGGAATTCGGATAGAAATTGATTCTGTCATCATGTTTTTGAAATTCGGACCAAGTTGTAAAGACAAGTCCGAGCATAGAAATGAAAACTTCACCACCTACAAGCATCAAAATGGTTATGATTATGAGTTGGGTGTTGGAAAAAACTTCCATTTCAACAGTTCCCATGCTTGAATCCGTGGCTGCAGAAACAGAAGTGAAGAAGATGTCCAGACTGTCAGGTTTTGTGGAGAAAGTTCTAGGTTTTGAAACCAACAAAGCTAGATATCCTAAAAAAGAGAGAGTTGTAAAATAAAATTTATGAATCCAGAAAGGAGTCAGTTTGAAAGACAAGGTAAGAAAGGAAGACCAATTTAGACCCCGACAAGATTGGCGGAAGCTAGAGAGTTTGGCTAAGGAATGCATAAAGAAATGCTCTAATTTATTACAAGAAGAAGCAAAGTTCTTCATTTTTACCAAGAGAAAAAATGGCCCGATGATGTTGGAATTTCAGAAGGTGAAGGGGGCTGGGTTTTATAGACGACGAATCGTGCTGTACGAATCATTTAAATTTAATTAGCTTAGTGCAATCTTCCGTACACACACACATAGTGACAATTTAAGGAGCCATACTTTTAATTATAAAAATAATGTAAATGCACTGCTGGGTGCAAAATTATAAAAATTTGTAATATATACAATACTTTTAACTTTATACTTTTTATTAATCCTTAAATTTAAATATTTTTAATGATTAAAAATTAATTTCACACATATAATCAGTACATAATTAATATTTAGATATATAAAAATTAAAATCACACCAGGGTGATTGATGTGGTAAGAACATGGATTTGTGGCAGATAGGTTAAGAGTTCGAATCACACCAACTGTATAATTAACGCGCCAAGGTGGAGTATCGGGTTTTATCTAATTATTTGATATCTATCGATTTAGGTGAGTCGGATCTAGGTGAGCTGCTGGCACCTTCAGGTTTAGAGCCTGGACCAAGGACAGTAGAGGGTCTGAGCTCCCGACGGTAAAATCCTGCGATAAAATCTCGCGATGATTGGCTGACGGTCGAAGTTCTCCGATATAAAAAAATAAATAAATAAATAAAAATTAAAATCTCTGCCATCATATAAGATTGCCTTCCGGTGACTAAAAATGAAGGTACGTTGCGACTATCATGGTTTTAACCTTGACAATCTCTTATCATTAACATATTTTTAACACGTCTGTATAATGATATTTTTCAAAATTATTGCACATGTGTCTTCTTAAAAATTAATATTATTAAATATATTTTTAATATAAAAAATATTATAATTTTAAATAGAATATAAAAATTGATATAACACATTAAACATAATGAAAATCTAAATTGACAGCAATGAAAAACTTTCAAACATAACCTAACCATTCTTCCTAAAAAAAAGTTATGGTACATGAAAAGGCAAAAGAGAAATTGATGGTCGTTGGACGTTGGATGAAGCGCAAAAGTCTAGTAATTTTGGCTTTAGGACAAAGTTAGCTCTAAATTATATCTCACGTATCAATGTACATGACACGATCATCTTTTTTGTAAGGCGGATCCTATTTTATGAGAGATGTTACGAGTTGATCAGGCATTTAATCAATCCATGTTATATTATTTGATAATCTCGTCATTTTAATAATAATATGTACCATTCATATCTCAAGTATACCTCAATAATTATACAATGCAGATCATAAACTTCACAATTCCATGAACTATAATATATTTAAAATAAAAAATATTTTGTTTTTATTAGATTATGTAAATTGAATAGAAAAGAAATAATTTTGTTAATATAATCTAGTACTTATATAATATTTGGAAATAAAAATAAGTAAAATAATTATATATAGAGAGAGAGAGGTTATACTGATAATTTTAAAAAAATGAGCAAATCATAATGTATAACCAATTCATACTATGTCACGTTATAATGCATAGGTTTTACACGTGATAATTGTTACAGACTCTTAATATATATCCTATCACTGTTGAATACATATCGAAAGCTTGAAAGGCTTATGAAAATCATGTTTTCAAAACTATTTAAATCATTTCCAATATTTTCTTCCTAAATATCTAAATTTCAATAAATTTCTCAATTAAATCTCAATCATTTCAAAGCATTTAAATCAATCTATAAATCTACAAAATAAATAATTGAAAATATAATAAATATACATAACTCATAAGCATAATAATAATAATAAGTTTTATAATCATTTACAAAGCTCGAAACATCATTATACAAACAACAAAAATTCTAATAACTCCAGTGGACACAAACCTTATAAAATATGAGTTGAGTGTATAAATATACTTGAATATTCTAAATCTTAATACCAACACCACCACACTACTTGACGTATTAAAGTCGGATTCACCTGAAACTGAAATATGGGGGGTGAGTATACGGGAGTATACTCTGTGAGTGGATAAAAATATAATAATAAATAGTATTTTCTGAACTAATATATTTAACATCACTTTTTATATATATATAAAAATATAGAACAAATATCATAAATCATTTAAAAAGCGACTTCATTTAAAATAATTTATTTAAAATAAAAAGCTTGGATGAGTATAAACTAGCTCTATTTTTTAGCAATTATTCGGGCAAAGAGTAATCCCGAGACTATCAGTGGATTTTTTATGCAAAAAAAAAATCATGAATAAAATAGACCTTTATTTATTAAATATATAAAATATGTATGCAAATATCTATAAAACAATGTCCATCACTGATGTTAACCTTGAGTAGTCACATGATACCTTACGTGACTGTCTTCTACTTTTCTCCTGGTGGGCCACTCCACCACAAATGGGATCATCATCCCCCTTATATCGGTCCCATCGATGCACCACTCACCCGAACGACCTCTCATAGGTCACCATCCGGGTTACTTATCCCTATAGCTACAGTTGGCTACTCGGCCATATAATCATCAATTTTAATACATAAAAACTCGACCCACTAGCCTACTATCAGAATCATGTATTCATATTTCAATCCAAAACTCAAATTAAATTTAAATCAATGAAATCATTGATTATATTACATCAATAAATTATCTTAATCATAGAAAATCTTATTTGATCTCAAGCCATTAATATACATAAAAATAAAAATGAATAATATATCATATTATAAAATAATTTTTCTATGAAAATTCTACCACAAACAAAGAGTCCTCCCGACCACCACACAAAACTATTACTCCGCCTCCACATGAAAACATATACTATTATCTAACGTCCTAAAACATTAAAATATAAATTTTTCATGAAATGTTCAAATATATAATTAAATAAATATTGAAATAAGAAAATATCCACTCACAGTACTAACTAGAAAACGTCGAACCAACTCAAATTATTGAGAGTTAATTAGCCGTTCTCTCGAAGCATGTAAATATAATGATAATAATGTAAAATCAATATTTCATTCATAAAATCACTATTTATTATAAATTCAAATAAAAAATTAATGGTTTTATCAAAACCATAGGAAAATCATCATAAAACACCATCGTTAATTTTTTTTTTAAATGTAATCATACATATCATAAGGAGCCCATTTCTTCATGAAATACGTAAAATCTCGCAAACATGAAATCTCATAATATATATATATATATATATATATATATATATAAAATATTTAGAGTATATAAATAAATATATTAGAAAATATAGGCAAACATATATAATCTTTCTTATAGGTTTGATACTGTATATAATCTTATATAGAAGCTACTTTCTTTTCAAGCACCATCAAATAAAGTGCAATATGCCATCACCATAGCCCACAAGTATACAAAATATAGCCTCAAGCATACAAAATATGCTTGACAGATGATGTGTATCTGGAGTAAATATATTTCCAACAAAAATGATCAAAATCAATAACTTAACCTTCAGAAAATATTAATGAAATAAAAGAATAAAAACAATACAACAAATCACTCAAGAAAAGTAACAATAAAATATAAGTCTCAATATTTCAACTTCTTCGAATCATGCAAAATTAAAGCTACCAAGTGTTACTAACTCATCAAAGGATTAAAATTTATCCTAGAAAACTTTATTTGTATTTAAATATAAAAATTTTCAAGTTTATGAACAGTATCCAAAATCTTTCTTTTAATTTTTTTGGCTTAAAACTTCATCAAATCAATGAAACAAAGCTTGCACGGTGTAGAGAATATCAATACAAGTGATTTGTTGAAAAAAAAAGGGGATTTAATCAGTTAAAATTAGAAAATTTTGGAAGAAAAGAAAAAAAATTATAAAGGGACCAGAGCAGAACGAATTCTACAACCCAGAGAGCCAAAATTGGGGATGATAAATAGTGAACATATTTATATAATGTGTAAAAAAGATAATAATGCCCCTATTATATGTATATTTAGGTCTAAAATTAATTTTCCACTCGTTTGAAGCCCAATTCTACTTGGGTTTCTTTCTATTTATTTGTATATGAGTTTAGTTTTGTGAGATCAGTACTTAGACCCCGATGGTATATCTATCATTTTCTACTTTTCTTATCCATACATCTGCATTCATTTCATATTTCGAGCTCGTGTGGGTGTAATTTTGTACTCAATTGTGAAATCGGATTGATTATAATGAAGTCCGAGAGTGAGAAGGAGAAAGTGTGTAATTCGTTCGGACGAATTTAAAATTCGTTCGATCGAATCGGGCGATTTGTTCGAACGAAGTCCTAAGACATTCAAACGAACCGAGGAGAAACTCTCTGAAAATCTTGGAGCAGAATTCGTTTGACCGAATGGCAGTTTGTTCAGTCGAATTGATCATTTCGTTCAAACGAATGGTCAGTCGTTCGAACAATTGAGAGGGGAGCTCTCTGACTTTGAAAATGCCAGATTTGTCCGATCGAAAAGGATTATTCGTGCGATCGAATTATAGTTCGTTCGAACGAATCCCGTGATTTGTTCGATCGAAGGCATAGTTCGTTTGAACGAATGTCAGTTTGTTCGATCGAACAGGCGTGAAAAGACAATTTTGCCCTCTTCTAGAAGATTCTCCTTTGTATTTCTTAAGGACAAAATGATAATTTCATCTATAAGTTTATAAAAAAGGGGGCTAATGGGCTGGATTGCACGGTCCTGCTTCTTTTCTTCCTCTTTCTCCTTCATCTCACATTCTCTCTGTTTCTCTCTCTATGTTCAGCCACATTTGACTCAAACTTCGATTTCACTTTGCTTGCAAGCTGTATTCTATACGTCTTACACACTGGGAGCGTTGATTTGGTGATAGAGGCGCTAGTTCGTGAAAGAGGAGTTAGGGTTCCAGGAGAGAATTTGGGGTTTTACAGTTTCAAGGCGAAATCGAAGTAAACCGATCACACCACGAACTTCATAGCTTCAATTCTAACTCGTATGTGTGTCCATTTTGCCATTTTATATATTTTGATTTGTATAGATTTCACTATTTATTTGAGTAAATTTTGATAGATTTTGCTCGTGCATTGTAGTTTTCGGATGCTAGATAGATTGTAGAATAGCTCGGTAATACGATAGGGAGCTAGAAATATAATTTGAAGAAATTTGGTGAGTATAAACAGTAACTCTATTTACTATTTTGATAAGTACATAGGACCCACTAATCGAAATCTCATATATTGATCAAAATAAGTTGGTTTAGCTGCAATGTGGGTCCGTGTCAATATTAATA
>JAVXUL010056251.1:0-10403 GCA_035590515.1 Trichilia minutiflora
ACAAAAAACCCCAATTTCCTCCTGAAACCCTAATTTTTCCTTGGCACGAATCGGCGTCCTTTGCACCAAAATGACGTTCCCAGCGTGTTAGATGAGTAGAATGCTGCTTGTCTATGAAAAGAAATCGAGGTTTTGGCAAAAACCCGGGTGGGAGTTGAGAGGACAGTGAAGAGAACGTGAAGGGGAAGGAGAGGAAGAAAAGGAGGAAGCCAAGCCAAAAAGTCGACCCTAGGACTCCTATTTATAGAAAAAGGGTGAAATTACCATTTTACCCTTAAGTTTCCTAAAGACAGAAGCTTCTAGAAGAGGGAATTTCCATTATTTCGCGCCTATTCGGTCAAACGAATCGAAGATTCGATCGACCCAACCACCCCTTCGATCAAATGAATAGTAATTTCGGTCAATCGAATCCCTCAGCATGAATAATACTCAGAGAGCTTGCAAACTGTCGGTCGAACGAAACAAGGTTCGGCCGAACGAATCCACACTTCGGTCGAACGAACCTCGCATTCGGTCGACCGAAGTTCAAGTCGGTCGAACGAATTTCCTATTCGTTCGAACGAACCTAAAGCCACAAATTTTCAGAGAGTTCCTAACGATTCGATCGAACGAATCCTTCATTCGATCGATCGAACTCATCAAAATTCAAATTCTCACTTTAATGGGCCCCACACGAGCCTAGGATTACACCCATAACCCCATGAAACATAAAATGAATACAGATGCATGAATGAACGATGTAGGAAATAATAATTATACCCTCGGGGTGAGATACAGGTCGTTACATTAAGGTTTCTTCTTGCCTTTTGTAATTTCTAGAGAGAGAGAGACCTTTGTTTTGCTTATTTTTATTAAAAATAGGAAAAACATAAAAAAAATAAAAAATACCCCTATTTATACACATAGCATCAATTACTAAATTGCTCTTATCCATATGGTCAATGAAAAAAGAATTTAAAGCTTGTCTAACAAGCTTTTTAATAGTAATTATAAAATTTTACTTAGGTCGTTATATTTTAAAAAAATATAACAAATAAGTCTTAAGTTCAATCAAACTTACTTTGATCAAATTTATTTTAATTTTATTTTTATATTTAAATATTAATAGAATGTTATAACTTACTCTAAGTTATAATTAGGTTAATTTCTAAACTCTCGTATTTGTTAAATTATTCAATATGAAATCCGATTACACTTTTAACACAATATTATCTTCAATTGTGCTAACACTCTTACGGATAATATTTACTCTCTCTTAAAGAATGAACACTAATAATTGATTGTAACCTTTCGGATTTATTGTGTTATTAGTCGTGAACTAGAAGCGAATAAATCGAATCTATTTTAAACTATTCGATATTCAACGATTATGGTTGATATTTAACTATATGTCATAGTCCCTAAATCATAATGAAAAAAGTCAACATTAAACCTTTGACACTCAATTATACATTTCATATGAATACATTCATACCTATATCTAATCCGAATCAAGTTAGGGTTCACAGATGTTAAAATCCTAAAACTCAATCATTGCTCAAACTAATAATTAATACGCTCTAAACTCGTTATCATGAACCCTTTTGTGAAACTTTTAAATATTTTGATCAAAAACTTTGATTTCAGACGTTTATCAATGTCTAATAGAAACTCGAAAGTAGAGCGAGTCAATAGAATCTCGAAATCCTTCATATCGAGTCAACGGATTCCTGTATTGATAATAATTTGTATTTCAATATAAACAATACATGATCAAATCAACTTCTTATATAAGAAATGATTAGTTTTATATTTATACACCATATAAAATATGTGTATTTATATCAAACTACAACAATAACATAACAAGTCAAAGGAATAATTAACACACTAGTATAATTATAAGATAAATCATTAATACCATATTTTTCATGTAATTCATCGTAACCTTTGGTCACATTTGAAAAATAATTTTTTAACTGTTAATCCATACTGATATCCTAATAATATGACTATCATATTACCTATACTAATAATAATCTCATGATATTCACCGGAGACATTCAATGTATCCACTATGCTATATCAATACCTAGTCAATATAACTTTTATAAGAACTAATTTATAAAACTAAATTATCTAGATAATTCATATGTATATTCTGTTGATAGTATAATAAATAAAAGAAGTAGTATGCACACATGAATAATAAATAATTTATTTATTAATAATTTTGTACAGTAAATAATATAAATAGTAACTCAATACAAAATATTTAAAATTGATAATACGAATGATTTTAGGGTATACAACACCAACAAAAAGAATATGATGAATTGAATAATATTATATAATGAATTAAAATGGTTGCAAGCTTTGAGATATATATATATTTTTTTGTAACCCGAAACTTTTCATACTTAATTATCATTACGGCGTTTAGTCATACACAGGGATAGATATCCATTTTTACGAAGTCCCGTAATCATAAATCATATGATCCTATCTTTAACCACTAGACACATGTACAGAGACTATTTATAATGATATCAAATACAATAATAAATTGGAACCTTTATTTTAACGTGTCAATCAAAAATTATAATGATTCGAAATCAAAACACTGACCACAATGCTTCAAATTTTACTATCACAACCACCAAATTGCATGTCGGAGATATATACATGTAAACGAGGCATTGTTCTGTTAAACGAAAGTAAACTAATTGAAATTCAAATGTACAACAGCAATTATAGCAGATTTTGTCGTGGCTTTTTTAGAGGAGATATTGTTGGAGAATTTGTTGTTGTTGTAGAATCTAATGAGATTTTTGATGAGGTACTAGCATTTGTTGAAGGGCATGTGGTCAATTTTAGAGTTACGTCTTACGTGTGTGGTTGAGCGAGTGAAAATCTGTGTGCAAGCGTAAGGGTCCAATTTTTTTTTTTTTTAATCCCAACAATCAGTTACTTCTTTTTTTCAATTCCAATATTATATATATATATATATTAAAAATTAGAATCCATGAAAGCAAATTTAAATTTGTTCACCATCTTTACACATTTTAACATACATCGTTGGAAATGGAACCACAATCCACTTGGTGTCTGAGAAGACGTTTTATAAATTAAAACCTTATCAGCTTTTTCATGGAGCCAGCACTTGCACTAACAAATTAATATCACGTGTGGCAGACAAATCGGCGGCATGCTACTCATTATCCCCGCATTTTTAACATGGTGCGAGAAAATTAGGATTTATAGCACCAACTCAAGCAAGCAGCCTTCATCAACATGGTTCCATGAGTAATGAGTTTGTCTTCTTCTTTAATCTTTTGTTGTTGAGATTTTCTCTTCATTGCTCTTTGAACATTATTACATTATTGGTGTGGTGGATAGCACCAAAGCACGCCTAAGCAAGGAAATATCTTACAAGATTTATTACTCAATTTTTTTTTTCTTTTGTGTGTGTATATTTTTGAAAAAAAAATGCTCCTTAATGTTTTTTTTGAAGGAGTTGTCAATACTATAATCATTCTCTATAATTTGCGTGAACTTGCTCATCAATTTATCATTGATGAGTCGATGTTAACTTTGATTATTTGATTTATCATAAAATTAAATTAACATTAATTAATTTATGATAAGTTAGTAGGATCGTTACCTACAATTATCTTTTATAATTATTAATATTAAATAATTTAAAATCGTCATTTAGAATGTTTGCAATTATCTCTCTTTCTCTATTTTTATTTGGGTTTAATATTGAAATATTTTTAATAAATGATAGAGTAATTTAATTTAGCAGATTTTTAACATTAAGGTATTAAGATAGAAAATTTTCATTTTCAAAATAATGTTAACCCAATTTCTATTAAATTGTGGTAGGATATATAAAATGATTATGAGTTCGATAATATGGACAACATGGATTGGCATGATAGTTGACCTTCCTGAAGAAAAAGAAATGGAGAAAAAAGATTTGACTCTGCTCGAGAAGATTGGATTCCATATTAAAGTAATTGACCTAATGTTAATTACAGGGATTTATGGAAAGAAAGTGGGTTTGAGTGGCTGGAGTTCTTTTACTAAGAAAGGGCTTGAAAGTGATTGTATTTATTTGTAAGCCGTCCTTACAATGAACAATAACCATAACATTTCATTTAGATTATTTACAATAACAGAGAGAAATAAAAAAGAAAAAAAAATGTTGTAGCCCAAAGCGCACTTTCTTTGCGTGCTTGACTTGACTAGATCAGTTCTTCATCCACTTTATTTTTCATTTGATTTCACAAAAACATTACAACTTAATATTTTATTATTGATATTCAAAAGTTATCATGCAAATGGATGCTCCATTAGTTGGCTTGACATACAAATGGATGCTCCATTAGTTGGCTTGACAGGCAGGCCAAAATCATTTGGTCTTATACCATGAACCAAATCCCTTGGGTTGGGAGATATATATTATGGAGAGAGAGAGAGAGAAAGAGAAAGAGAAAGTAATAAGATTGAAGAGTGGAGCACCCACAAATCTTGTTGCAAACATTAGTGGATTTATCCCACGCTCAACTCAATAATATGCTTTTGCTATTTCTTGTGTAGTGTTATGTTGGGTGTCCCCACTTTCCCTCATTCTTCTTATTTGGTAGGCTTTTCAGGAAACCCACTATCAAGCACAAAGCACATGCACAAGCACAAACACATTTATTTGTGGATAGTGTCAAGATTTTTGCCTTCAACAGGGTAAATGTGTGTGAGAGAGAGAGAAGAAAAAAAGAAGGTTTAAAATAAAATATTCTCACATTCTTTTAAAACCATTACTATATACACAGTACTTGATCACCACCAACAAACATAATTGCCAATCGTAAATCGTAGAATGTACAGTAATTTATCCATAGTTGATAACTCTTTGATGAGAAAGTCTTAAGTGGGATAAGTATACCACACTATCCATATGCCATTCTAACAACTTTCTACTCATAATGCATGCTAATTTAATAATTTCTACACATCCATTTATTTTGACTTGAGGGTTTAGATGAATCCTTTCCATAACATAAGTAGTGAGACAAATCAGTCATATCATGCCACCTTATCCTTGTGATCTTAGGCAACAAGGGCAGATACGAAAAATTTTTACTTCTAACATTATTCCTAATAATTATAACAAAAGAAATTACTTAATATACGTAAGATATTGTTATTGAATGTTCTTTTCAAGATTGTATATCCCCTTCTCCTTTATCCTCTTTCTACCTCGGTCTTCAAGAGCTCACTCACTGGAATAAACCCACACGTAAACCCCAAATCTGTCCATATCCCTACTACTGCATGCTTATGCTTGCGCTTTCCCCTTACACTGCATATCCAACTGAGTTGGAAATGAAAACACTGCGTCTTCCAGCCAGCTGTACATCGCACTATCATCACTACCTCGACCTCCAAATTGGAAAGTCATCTTCATAATCCATCGTCCAAGAATAGGACGGAAAACCTGTGACACTGTCTGTGACAGAATCATTACCCGTGATACATCAACAAAACCATAAATTATACGCCTTTTATGGACTTATTATCACTATATATATCGTAGAATTCCAGAGTATTTACATTTCCCTTTGACTGTGGTTCTTCTTCTTCTTTTTCTTACTCTCTGTTTGCTCATTCATTTGAAGGTAAGATGGGTGAGGCTGTTGAGATATTCAATGAGAATGGCTTCTCAAAGCTGTCAAAAATTTGCAATGACAACAATCAAAATATGAATATGAATGGAAATGGACACCAAGATTGCAATTGGTATGAGGAAACCATTGATAAGGATCTTAAATGGTCGTTTGCTTTGAACAGGTTTCTAATCTAACAACACCTTGTTTTCATAGATGCGTATATTTTATTGTTTGTTTATGTCTAGTCTATGTGCAGTTAATCTATAATACAACTGTTATATTATCTGATCTTCAAGTGTACCATATATACTCATGAATTTCTTGCTGAATTTCCTAATTTAATGAGTACCTTCATTTTTTTTTGGTTAATATAAATAATCTAAGTATTATTTCTGTTTCAACAGAGTGCTGCACAAAGGAACTAGCGAATACCAGGATATTGCTCTTTTGGACACAAAACGTTTTGGGAAGGTTATTTATTTATTTCATTAGATTACATATTTATATATTCCTTCTTTTTTGTATTGGGATTTCATGTTAATATTATTTTAAACTCCGTCCCACTGACACAGGTGTTGGTGATTGATGGGAAGATGCAGAGTGCTGAAGTGGACGAATTTATTTATCATGAATGCTTGATTCATCCTCCTCTTTTATCTCACCCAGGGTGACTCACTCTATTCTTTTGACTCCAATTTAATAATATATTCAAGACATCAATTTAAAATATTTTCAAAGAAGATCTTTAGATCTTTATTTTTTTGAATTTTTAGAGCAAGAATGACATGGAATCATGCAAAAAATGGTTAAATTAGTCTAGTAAGAAATTTTATTGAATGAATATCTATTTGTAGTCCCAAAACTATCTTCATCATGGGAGGTGGAGAAGGTTCTGCTGCAAGGGAAGCTCTCAAGCACAAGTCCATCGAAAAAGTGGTCATGTGTGATATCGACCAGGTAATAAAATTTGGCCGCAAATGAAATTGTGCGCTTCTGCTTCAACTCTATTCTATGTATTGATATCAGGCTATGTATTCCGTTCCAGGAAGTGGTTGATTTCTGTCGCAGATTCCTGACAGTAAATGAAGAGGCATTCTGCAACAAGAAGCTTCATCTTGTCGTGAACGATGCCAAGTAAGCACTAAACAACATTCATTCTAAGCACTAAGCAACATTCATTCTTTCTTTGCTTCTATCGCATCAATTACATGTTATGCATACACCACACATCTAAACAATTACATTTATCATTGGGAAAACTGTAACAGAGCTGAACTGGAGAAGCGGAATGAGAAATATGATATCATTGTTGGAGATTTAGCTGACCCCGTTGAAGGAGGACCTTGCTATCAACTCTACACCAAAGCTTTCTATGAGGGAATTATCAAACCGAAGCTCAATGACAATGGAATCTTTGTTACCCAGGTATGAAATATGAATAGCTTTCAATCCACGTTTCTTCCTGTTTAGAATATATATTGTCTTAGGACCAAATATCATATGGAGCATGTTCTGTTTCAATAATAGGCTGGACCAGCAGGCATTTTCACTCACAAAGAGGTGTTCACCTCTATTTACAACACAATCAAACAAGTCTTCAAGTGTAAGTTACTCTATTAACTCAAAAATTGATAAACTATTGCTTCAGCCAATAAATTACAACTTTCTGGTTTGAATTGCAGATGTGGTGGCATACACGGCTCATGTGCCTTCTTTTGCTGATACCTGGGGATGGGTTATGGCAAGTTTATTGTGTTTCACTAGAGATTAGTGGTTACTCAACTCTAGTTTATATATACACATACGTTAATGTATATGGTTTGGTTTGATATTGCAGGCCTCGGACCAGCCATTCTCTATTAATGCAGAGGAAATCGACAACAGAATCAAAAGCAGGATTAACTGTGAATTACTCTATTTAAATGGCGCTTCATTCCTCTCATCTACCACCATGAATAAGACTGTTTATTTGTCGTAAGTTCCTTTATCTTCAAGTGTGAGATTAATAGCTCCATTACAACCATAATATTTGCTTATATTACATGGTTTATTTGCTGTTTTTTCAGGCTGTTGAATGAGACTCATGTCTACACTGAGGAAGATGCAAGATTTCTTCATGGACATGGCCTGGCTTATAATCGCCATTGATTTCTAATTAGCCTCAGTTTGGGTGGGGGAATTGCTGTACAGAGAAAAGAAAACCACAAGAAAAAGTTGTGGAGGGCTGAGATATGAAATACAAATTCAAGTTTAAACTTCTCTAGAGAAATCAATTTGTTTACACTTTAAAGCATTTGGTTTTAGACAATATTGTTGGGTTGGATGGCTCCAGTGGATTTGGATTGTTTGTTTATAAGTGTCAATTATGTATAAACCACTGTGATATTACAACTTTAATTATCCGAGTTTATTATTAATGAATCATGAGGCATTCCTCCATTCATAATTCTATTTTGATGTTGGCTCTGTTTTCTATACTTGTATTGATTTTTTTCTAATTGATTCATCTGTTCTGTTCTGTTCTGTGTGAATGCAAATGGTGTATCAGATCAGACCAATTATTTTATATTGGAATAGACTTGCAGTTCACATATATATTATAAAATTAATAAAAACTACACAATAAAGTAGCAACAACAATATAGAGAAGAGATCAAAGAAAATTCACACAAACTTTCCGAATTTCCTTCAGCTTCGCTTAACAGGATCAAAGTTGGCGACCCCAATGACAGCTCCAACAATTGCGGCCAGGACAACTCCCCCAGCAACGATGCTGAGCAAGAAGTTCTTGAGAGAAGGTGAAATTCCAGGCCCAGCTGCTTCAGCCACCTGAGGAACCACCATGGAAGCTGTCAATGCAGCTGCTGTTAGACCTGTCACTGCTTTTTCTTTCATAGAAGCCTGAACTTGAAGCCTGGCTCTGGACTTTGTGTTGGAGAAGATAACAGACTTTGATGGTGATCGGACAGGCAAAGGCTTCAAGAAGGATTCAGAGCTAGGGTGTTGAATAACCCTGTTCTGGATTGCAGAACTTAGGGGCATAGCCATCGAAACTGAGGCCATTTTGGAAGTTGGTCTGGCTGTTTGATGCTCTCTCTATGGTTGATAAAAAAAAAATTGGTAGCGATGAGGGATTATTGGGAAAGAGAAAAGGTTTATAGATAGTGGATAGAGAAATGACGGGAATGAAATGAGAGGTGGAAATTACAGATTTCCAGCTGAGGTGTCACTCCCCTGTTATCCTATTTGGCAAATTCACGCCTGGCTTGAAAGATAAGGTTATCCTTCTGGATTTGATCCATTTTCTAATTGAAATGGATTTCAATACAGTTAACCCACTACCATGTCGCATTGCTATTGCTCCATTAAATGAATTGCTCGATCTTTTATTAACCTATACTTACCATGAGTTTGCAAGAACATTGAAGTTTAATAATTTAATCCCAGATGGTTAAAACTTCATTATAGTCTTTGCAAATCATAATTTCACATTTTCAATTCCGCACTGCAAAAGTTTTCTTTCATCTGACGTTTTTACTGTGTAGATGTCCACCCATGATGCCGAATCAGGAAGCAACCCAAACCATCTATATAATAGTTTCATTTATAAGATATCCACGAAATTAAGACTACAGGTATATAGGAAACCTAATAAAACGTCCGTAAGACCGTATAACATGAGTGAAAATCTCAGTAAAACATACGGTTGCAGGTAAAACTCCCAAATTTGAGACTTGTGGAGCAATTCAGCAAAAAACACAACCAAAAACCTTAACCCAAAAATCCAGTGTTCTACTTCACGCCCAAGCAGGGATTTGATATACTACAAGGCTGTGAGACAAGTTTTACTGACTTGTGCGACCAAAAGCATTCATAGGCGATTAGAAATGAAATGATTGCCGTCATTTGCCAAGCACAGTTGTTGATTCTGCTCCAATATTGCCAAGATGAACTTGTTGGGGTAGCAGGTTGCACTTTATATTCAGTTCTTCAAAAATTCTCTTCAACTCAGTGACCAGTTCACTTCTCCGTTTGTTCTTCTCTCCAAAATCTTGGAAGTTTATCGTGTGATTAACATAGAGAGCTATGTTTATCTTGTTCACATTCTCAATTTCCTTCACCACCACTAAGTGATTAGGATGCCAATGCTGCGGTGTTTTCTCCAAATAACTGACAATTAAAAAGGCAAAAATCAAGATGTCAAAATTTAGGTTCAAATGAGAAGTTATAACTTTTAACTTAAAACAAGTTGCATAAAGGAACTCAAATGCAAAATAAAACACTCACGTACAAGGACACAGATTCAACAATCAACACAAGTATCAGTTTGCATAAAAACATTGTTACATGATCAAAATAGGAATGGCATTACAGTCAACTTACTTCTTTATTTTCTCTTTCATCATCGCAATCCTCTCAATTGGTGTCATAAAATCAATATGGAATTCCACTATATCACCCATATCCGGACTTCGATTGTAATTGCTGATGGCCTTTGTAGCCAACACCGAATTTGGATAGTATATCTTTTCGTTTGTAAGCTTCAAGAAGACTGTGGTCAATATGTTCATTTCTTCAACCAACAACTGCATGTCACAAATAGATTAATAAGAGCTAGTTGGATTTTCATAACGTAAAGAAACAAGAAAGCATTTAATAAGTTACCGGAACGCCGTCAACAACACAACGGTCACCAACATCAAATGGATGCATCACAAATACAAATATGATAGCTTCAAATATAGTCTTGCA
>JAVXUL010056262.1:0-10402 GCA_035590515.1 Trichilia minutiflora
TGGTAGAAGCTAGCAAGTTGCAGAGGTGTAATGCAAGTTGCTGGGATGGTTAGTTAGTTAGAGAAGATTTGTTAAATAACTAAGGTTGTAACAGAAGCTTAGGTAATAGGTCTTTGTGCTATAAATTCTAAGCTGCCGTGATTGTAATAGGTGTGGGAAAACTTGTTGTAATGCTTCCGATTCTTGATGAATAAAATTCTTGATAAATTCCTCTAGAAAATTCTCTTGGCTCTTTTGTTTTGAAAGTCAGTTCTTGTGTCTGTAAGATCAGATTGCTTTTCATGTTTTGTTTGCTTGCTAAGTTGAGGATTCGTCTGTTATGGAGGTTGGCTTGTTTAGGTCCTAGAAATCAACAAGTGGTATCAGAGCTATCAAGGAGTAGATTGATCTAGAGAAAGTTTGAATTGGAGGAAGAACTGACCAAAGGAATGCAATAGAAAGCAAGGTTGATTTCAAGGGTGTGGAAACTTGAAATTTTGGCTCTCCTTAAAGGCTTTGATTGAAGATGCAGTAAGGCTCTTGTTTTGTTTGTGGACTAGAGTTGTAGGTTTGTAATTCAAGAAACCGAGGTAGTTGAAGAACAAATCCAACAAGAGGGAGTCTACAGAAAGAAAAGCCTGGTTGGAGAGGAATCTTGCGGGATAAAAGGAAGTTATAGAGGAAGAGTTGACAGAAGAAAAACAATGGAAAGTAAGCCTGATTTCTTGGGTATGAAATCTTAAAATCTTAATCTTCTTTGAAGGTTCTGATTGAAGTTGCAGGAGGTTTCTTGTTCTAGTTTGTTGGCTAGTGTTATGGGTTTGTAGGTCAAGAAACTAAGACAGTTGAAGAATAGATCGTACAAGAAGGAGTCTATAGAAAATCAAGCCTGGTTGAAGAAGAAGCCTTTTAAGATAAGTGGTGAATATTTCTTCTAGTGTAAAGTTATCTTCTTGTTATATTCTAGAATTTCTGGAGAAGTTAGAAATCTTGTTTATGGCTTGTCGGTTGCTGGATGATTAGAAACCTTCTGATAAATAAAAATAGAAAGCATTCTTGAATTCTCTCTTCTGAGTGTATTGTTATTACTATAGTTTTCGAGACTGTGTTTCTGTTAAAGCAATGAGATTTCAATAGCTGCTATAATTCCTTTCGGTGGATAATCTTCTTGCTTTGGAGGTTGAATTCTAAGTATGGGATTTGCTGGTAATTAAGTTGCATAATCTTGTAGCTTGTTCTGAGGTTGATTTGAGTGGTTGGTTTCCTGAGCTCAACAATTGAAGGGGACAAAATATACAAGGAAGAAGCTTGACACAGCAATGGTGATAAAGGCAAACTTCCAAGAAGCATTCTTGCTTATGGCTTTGTAGGGAAAGGGAGTGGCAACCAATGAGTGGATTATATATTCTGTAGGGAGAAGTGATTGTAGGTGATGTAAATGCTGCAAGTGCTTCCAAAGATAATAGTTTGATGATGATCCATCAAAGCATAGGACACCTAGGTGATAGGAGCCTAAAAACTTGTTGGAATTGAAAGAGCAAGGGTAATTTATTCACTGAATGCTAGGTTAATGATGGAAGAATTTCAGTTTAAAAGCTGGAAGTTAGTTTCTGAAAATGGTTGTAATAGATTTCAATTTTAGGTGGAGTTTCAAGATGAAATTAGGAAGAAAATTGATCTAAAGAAACCAATAGAGGAAACAAAAGCTAGAACTTGTGAAGGAGGTGTAAAGCTTTTGGAAGATTTTCTGTCGTTCATTCTTAAGCTTATTTTGAGTTTTCTTTTATGCTGTTTGCTGGTGTTGGAGTTGTTGCTGGGCATTAAAGAAACTTCTTCTGATCTGAGAGGTTCTGGTGGAAGTTTATAACTTGAATTGTTGTAGAATGTACTAATTAAGAGTGTTATAGTTGAAAGGTTCAATTGTGAAGTTCAAACCTTGTTAAAGTTGGATGAATGTAGATGGATATGCATGAGTGAATGTGCAAATACTAGATGTAAGGTTCTGGAGAAAATGAACAAGTTGAAGTTGTGAATTTCTAAGAATTTACAAGTTGATTGAAATTAGAAAACAAATTACAATAGGAAAAATTTATTTATAGTTGAGTATAGGAAATGATTTATTAGTAATGAGTTAAGGTTTGCTAAGAAGTGATTCATTAGTAATAAAGACGATAGTTACTGGGGGCAACATAAGCCTTCTCATCAAATGATTGGGAGGGGAAGGGTAATGTCAATGTTGCTGCTTCCTAAAGTAGAAAGGGCTTGCTAGAAGACTTCTAGAAGTTGAAGTAACTAAGGATCAAATAACAGGAATTATCATGCTTACTTAGGGGAAAAATATGAGAAAGGTACTATAGGAATTCAGAATGATAGATGCCAAGCCTTTGTCTAAGTCCTTGATTGGTCATTTAAACTATCAAAAGACCAGAGTCTAAAGATAGAAAAAGACAAGGCACTAGGAGAAGAATTCCATACTCAAGGGCTATGGGAAGTCTGATATATGGAATGTTGTGCACTAGGCCACATTTAGCATGTAGACTGAATTTGGTGAGTAGGGTTATGTGTAATCCAGGTATTGCATACAGGAAAAACCATCAAATGGAGCTGAGATATGTAAAATGGCAGCCTAGGATATTCTCTAATCTATGGAAAGAAGGATGGCAAGTCAGAATTGTTGCAATAGTCTGTGGATGCAGAATATACAATAGATAAAGTGTTGTATGAGACTAATGAATCTGGAAGAGAAGATTCAATAGGAAAACATGTCAGTTGATGGTATAGTTTCACAGGGCATTGATTTGTGAAGAAATGCAGAAATTATACAGCAACTGGAAGTAGCTAAATGCAGGTTGGTATATGCAATCTGTGTGTGATGCTGGAAACTTGATATTTTTATCAAGGTGGAGAATTTTTCAGAAGTGCTGCTGGCTTGGGTTGTGTCCTTAAGAAGAGTTTTATTAACTCTTGTAGGGAAGTTGCAGTAAAGTTGGTTGCAGGTTATTTACAGGAACCTATCAAATGCTTGCTGACCTGTGCAGGCGTGAGCTGAAATGAGTGCTTTCTGTGAAGGAGAGATGCAAGTTCTTGGTGCTTGGCAAGAACAGAGGGAGTGTAAATGCTTTGAAGGTTCATGTTTTCTGCCCAATACTGAATGCTGAAGCAGCAGCTGAGGCTTATGGAAAAGTGCGTGTTGATTGAAATTTTGCAGCACCTACATCTGTAATTGATGACCAAAGTGTTTACTATGAGTTTGAGGGAAACAGCTTGTTACAAACTGAATACAGGAGTTTGTAGGAGGCTAGGAAGAAAATGAATTCATGCTTCTGGATGCAGGAAGCAAGATGCAAGGGTTTAAAGTCTTGTATGGCTGCTGAAGTGCAGGAAGCTGAATACAGGAGACTTGAAGGTCTGTATGTAGCTGCAAGAGGGATCAAAATCAAGTGATACTGCTGTTAGAAGGGAGGAAGACTTCAAACAGGTAGTAGTGCTTGATTAGGCATTGACAGGTAGTGCAAAGGAATAGAAAGCTATAGGCTTGGAAAGTTTGCAGAATTTGGACTGGAAGATAAGGCTTGAAGGAGGTTTAAAGACTCTAGGAAGCTTTATTATTGAAAATAGAAATGCTTAAGTAATTTGATGGAAGCTGAATAAAGCTGCTAGAAGCTAGAGTAGCTCAAACTACTGGAAACAAGTTGCTAGAGGGATGGAAAAGAATCAGAAGCAAGTTGTTGGCTGTGGAGACAAGTAGTTGAGAGCTGGTGCTGGTAGCAGGAATCAGTCAATTGATTGGTTAGTTAGCTGATGGAAAAATCAGGTTGCTTGAGGAGCATGCAGAAGCTGGAACTTGAAGCCACTCATAGTTGCAGAGATCAGAAGCTGAAGCTGAGAGCTGAAAGAAGCTAGAGATAGAAGCTATGTTTCTGGAAGCTGTATTTGATAATTGTGAAGTAGATTGCAGGTGAAAAGGCTGTAAGTTGCTGACTTATTGAAGGAAGCTGTGTTAAGGTTGTTTCTGTTGAGTAATCAGAGTAGAACAGCATGATGGACTGAAGTGATCATGGATGCTCTGGAAAAATTTCAGAATAGCTAAGCGCAGGAGGTTGTCAAGTCTGTAAGCAGCTGGAGAAGGAAGAATGCTGAGTATGATTGCTTGAACTATGGGATCAAGGTGGAGATTGATGGGCTTGTGATCCGGATAGTTCAATGGATCTTGGGCTGACTGTTGTTAGTATTTGGGCTTGGGAAATAAACAGAAAAGGAGGCTAATGTGTACACGGGTAAATGGTTTATATGCTGGATATTTGACAGCTATGGTTTCTTGGTTCTTGTTCTTTAGCTTGGATCTTGAAAACAAAATCGTGTATGATATCTAGCTGAGAGACAAAAAAAAAATCGGGGAAGAGATTTTTTTTTGGTTCTTTTCTGGTGATGAAATAAAAACTCAGAGAAGCATTCTTGTTCATTCATCTTTATTCTTCTTACTTTGCTTGCTGTGTTGCTTGTGAGATTTTGTTCATACTGAGTTTGTGATGTTGACGAAAGTGTATGTATATCTCTGAGTGTGTTCTGTGCATTTCATTTTCAGTTCTTCAGTAAGTTGTTTCTAATCTTGCTGGTTTGTGTGGGTGTGAGTTTGCAAGTGCTCGAACCTTTTTCTTTGCTGTGGTGGTTGTATTCAAAAGGCTGGGAGCTAACAATGATTTCTTCAATCATTTGGCAGTGAACAATATCCATTCTTGTAATCTTCTCCAGACATCTAGCTGTTGAGAGTGTCACTAAGTTTATCAATTCATTGCACTTCGATACTTCCAGAGTTTGTAGATTACGAAGAGACATTGTGGATGACCCCAAATTTTTTAATCTTTGACAATTTGTTACTTTCAGATTTTCCAAACTTTGGAAAGGTTGAGAATTTCCCTCCAACAAATGCAATAAGGTATCCATGTCAGACACTTCTAATTCTTTTAGGTTGGGAAATGCTACCTGTATATACATATTATAAAAGTATTCAAAGAGAAT
This sequence comes from Trichilia minutiflora, assembly GCA_035590515.1. Taxonomy (NCBI): domain Eukaryota; kingdom Viridiplantae; phylum Streptophyta; class Magnoliopsida; order Sapindales; family Meliaceae; genus Trichilia; species Trichilia minutiflora. Next base: position 4,999 of record JAVXUL010056262.1, read on the forward strand.
TTTAAAAAGCTAACAAAAAGAAAATTTTGTTCGATTCTCTATACACAACTAGTTTATTTTTTTCTTTTTTATCATCTAACTACCGATCACAAATTGTTGTTTCAGCTTATGAAACATTATTTGAATTTTAGACACTTCAAAAAAAAAAAAATCAACAAATGCAATGCAGAATGCAGCAGAAAACAGAGGACAAAATACAAACACCACATTAACCTTGAATTTTCTGTTGTATTCTTAATGTATAGTCATATTAACCTTGAACAGTAATCCAAGATCAAAATACAAACACCACATTAACCTGAACAGTTAATAAAAAATAGCAAAAATCTCTCCTACGTGAGCAGAACGATTTTAAAAGACCAAAGTTTTTCCGTGCTTACCTCATCAATGAAGAATAGGGCTTGCAGATGATTAAGTTTGCTTTCTTGATGGCACTGCAATTCTGAAGATAATATCTTGATTTCGGAACAACCAAACAACTTCATCTTTTTAATGCGGGCCATTCTGAAATATGTTCTTTTGAGTAGAAAGTTTCGAGGCAAGGCATTCTGGATAACTCCAAAGAGGACAATCTAGAAAACTTGAATCTAGGGATAATTGCTTCTTCTACTGCTCTTTCCTGCTCAGCAACAATTTCGTTCATACCACAATCCTTTATTTCAAGCTTTTCAAGTTTATGGAGACCTTTAGCGATAAAAGCAGGAAACAGACTTTTCAGACAACGACAATTAGAAACGCTTATTTTAATTAGATTTCCAAAGACTAAAATTCGTTGAGCATGTGGTTGCTGATCACTGAGTGCTTGAAACTCAAATATTTCTTCTAGCGAAGAACAATCCCTTACTAGTAACTCTTCTAACGTATGGAGTCTTCCAAGCATGCTGGATGGAAAAATATTTAACAAATTATTACATTCGATCAACTCCAACCATCGTAGTTTGCAATAGGAATTTGAACTGAGCCGATCATCCCATATTTTTCTCAAGTTATCCATTTGGTAGACAAGCAATTCCTCCAAACAAGGAAGTCCTACCTACAATCGCAATTATCATTTACATAAATAAACATAATTAATTAAAGAAAAGTAAAAAAAAATAAAATGAGATATAATTGATAGATTTCGTTAATTAGAATCTAGATAAATTAATTACACTGAGTAAATAAAAAAATAAAAAAATGTAAAAAAAAAGAAATAAATTACCTTTTCATCAAAGAGAGGTTGCATACTCTACTCCGACATCATTTCTTCAGTTTTATTTCTCGTACTTTCACAAGTAGAATTTGAGAAGAATGTCCTCAAATTAGGGAAACACTCTATTGAAAGATAAATCATTAACGGGAATTCAACTGAATTTCCAACGCCAAATTTTTTCAAATTGGGAAGATCTTCGAGCCATAGTTCTCCTAGTTTAGGAAAACTAATTGTAGCCTCTCCTTCCAATCCTTTTGACTCAATTACTTCTTGCATTAATTCACACTTGTAAATCCCAAGATATTGGAGTTGCATCAAACTTTTAACCATAGAAGATGAAAACAAAAATTTCAAACCACTACAGCCCTTCACGACCAAATTCTCCAAGCTCGGGAATTCAATCTGCAAACACAGTTTCTGATCCATTACAAACATATAAAACTGGACATAAAAAGGTAAAAGAACGGGGAGCCGAAAAAGGAGCTTCTCGACATATGCTTGTTGACAAATAATACAGGACATATGAAATTATGTTAAGGATTGTTGATGTATATATTTTATTTTAATTTATTAATTATCATTCTATTGCTCACGTTGATTTCGTGCTTTAATCATAAATTGATTACACTGTGTAAATAAATAATAAATAATTACCTTTGCATCAAGGAGAGGTTGCATACTCTGCTCCAACATCATTTCTTCAGTTTTATTTCTCGTACTTTCACAAGTAGAATTTGGGAAGAATGTCCTCAAATTAGGGCAAGACTCTATTGAAAGATAAATCATTAACGGGAATTCAACTAAATTTCCAACTCCAAATCTTTTCAAATTGGGAAGATCTTCGAGCAATAGTTTTCCCAGGTTCGGAAAACTAATTGTTGCGTCTCCTTCCAATCCTTTTGAGTCAATTACTTCTTGCATTAATTCACACTTGGAAATCAAAAGATATTGGAGTTGCATCAAACTTTTAACCATAAAAGTTGAAAACAAAAATTTCAAACCACTACAGTCCTTCACGATCAAAAACTCCAAGCTCGGGAATTCAATCTGCAAACATAGTTTCTGAACCATTACAAACTTATAAAACTGCCCATAAAAGGTAAAAGAACAGTGAACAGAAAAAGGGGATTCTCGACATATGCTTGTTGACAAATAATACAGGACATATAAAATTAAGTTAAGGATTGTTGATGTATATTTGTTATTGTAATTTATTAATTATCCTTCTATTGCTCATGTTCATTTCGTTGCTGTAATAATAAATTGATTACACTGTGTAAATAAATAATAAATACTTACCTTTGCATCAAAGAGAGGTTGCATACTCTGCTTTGACATCATTTCTTCAGTTTTATTTCTTGTACTTTCACAAGTAGAATTTGAGAAGAATGTCCTCAAATTAGGGCAAGACTCTATTGAAAGCTGAATCATTAGTGGGAATTCAACTAAATTGCCAATGCCAAATCTTTTCAAATTGGGAAGATCATCGAGCCATAATTTTCCCAGTTTGGGAAAACTAATTGTTGCCTCTCCTTCCAATCCTTCTATGTCAATTACTTCTTCCATTAACTTACACTTAAGAATCCCAAGACCTTGGAGTCTCATCAAACTTTTAACCATAGAGGATGAAAACAAAAATTTCAAACCACTGCAGCCTTCCACAAGCAAATTCTCCAAGCTCGGGAATTCAATCTACAAACATAGTTTCTGATCCATTACAAACTTATAAAACTACCTATAAAAAGGTAAAAGAACAGTGAACAGAAAAAGGAGCTTCTCGACATATGCTTGTTGACAAATAATACAGGACATATGAAATTAAGTTAAGGATTGCTGATGTATATTTGTTATTTTAATTTATTAATTATCCTTCAATTACTCACGTTGATTTCGTGCTGTAATCATAAATTGATTACACTGTGTAAATAAATAATAAAAATTACCTTTGCATCAAAGAGAGGTTGCATACTCTGCTCCGACATCATTTCTTCAGTTTCATTTCTCGTACTTTCACAAGTAGAATTTGAGAAGAATGTCCTCAAATTAGGGCAAGACTTTATTGAAAGCTGAATCATTGTCGGAAATTCAACTAAATTTCCAAAGCCAAATCTTTCTAAATTGGGAAGATCTTCGAGCCATAATTTTCCCAGTTTAGGAAAACTAATTGTTGCCTCTCCTTCCAATCCTTTTGAGTCAATTACTTCTTGCATTAATTCACACGTGGAAATCCAAAGATATTGGAGTTGCATCAAACTTTTAACCATAGAAGATGAAAACAAAAATTTCAAACCACTACAGCCCTTCACGACCAAATTCTCCAAGCTCGGGAATTCAATCTGCAAACATAGTTTCTGATCCATTACAAACTTATAAAACTGGCCATAAAAAGGTAAAAGAACAGGGAACAGAAAAAGGGGCTTCTCGACATATGCTTGTTGACAAATAATGCAGGACATATGAAATTAAGTTAAGGATTGTTGATGTATATTTGTTATTATAATTTATTAATTATCCTTCTATTACTCACGTTGATTTCGTTGCTGTAATAATAAATTGATTACACTGTGTAAATAAATAATAAATAATTACCTTTGCATCAAAGAGAGGTTGCATACTCTGCTCCGACATCATTTCTTCAGTTTTATTTCTCGTACTTTCACAAGTAGAATTTGAGAAGAATGTCCTCAAATTAGGGCAAGACTCTATTGAAAGATAAATCATTAACGGGAATTCAACTAAATTTCCAACGCCAAATCTTTTCAAATTGGGAAGATCTTTGAGCCATAGTTTTCCCAGTTTAGGAAAACTAATTGTTGCCTCTCCTTCCAATCCTTTTGAGTCAATTACTTCTTGCATTAATTTACAGTTGTAAATCCGAAGATATTGGAGTTGCATCAAACTTTTAACCATAGAAGATGAAAACAGAAATTTCAAACCACTACAGCCCTTCACAAACAAATTCTCCAGGCTCGGGAATTCAATCTGCAAACATAGTTTATGATCCATTACAAACTTATAAAACTGGCCATAAAAAGGTAAAAGAACAAAGAAAAGAAAAAGGGGCTTCTCGACAATGCTTGTTGACAAATAATGCATGACATATGAAATTATGCTAACGATTGTTGATGTACATTTATTATTTTTTATTTCTTAATTATCATTTTATTAATGATTTCATTGCTGTAATAGTAAATTTTCTAGTACAAGTATTGATATGATTAAAATGAAGTAACAATTGATATCGTCGTTGACATGTTAAATTCAATCTGGAAACATAGTATGGTTTGCTGTTGTAGTTGTTTGAAATTTCTAATTACAAGTATTGATGGAAGTAAAGCTGAGTAATAACAGTTGATAAATTATAATTAAAAATAATTAAAAATATAAGTTGATGAGTTAAATTTTAATAGTTGATAATTTAATGACAAAACTAATGTAATATTATAGATACAAATGTTAATTTTACTACAAAATTTTAAAACTAAAGCTATGATAGAATTAGAGCTTCGTATTAGTAATCATAATTTCTTATAAATATTTGATAATTTTATAACAAAGATAAAATAAATATAATATAAACAAAGTCAAATAAAGAACATACCATTTTATAATAATATTATTAATTATTTAAAATATATATAAAAATAAAAAATAATGGCATAGTTGAATATATTAACATAATAAAATAAGGAATATACCGTTTTACCCTCCACAATGATTTTGTTTCGAGATACCAAAAGTGTTTCTGTGTTGAAGCAAAAGCTTGTGAATTGTGGTAGGAATTGTAGAGTTAGAGATCGTAACTGAGTGAACATAGGTTCACTAGTTGCTTCACTGTCATTCTCTTCAGTAAAAATTGCTTGAAGATTTTTGCAGTCAGTCGCTTCGATTTCTTGGAGTTGAGATAAGCATTTGGCCATGGAAATTGAGAAGAGATGCTTTAATTGATCACATTTGTTTACTTTTACAACTTTTAATTTGTTGAACGATGCTTCTTTAGGTTGGCCGTGACATATCTTCACCAAATCAACTAAATTATCGAGAGACAATGACTCCAACTTCAGAAATGCATCGAAAGGAATTTTTCCACCCGCATTGACAATATATCGAAGCTTGGGACTATTTTGCACATGCAAATACTTCAAATTCTTAAAACCTTCCTCATCTATCTCATAAAGAACATCTTGGACATCATTTAACCCATCTAGAAAG
>JAVXUL010056273.1:0-40000 GCA_035590515.1 Trichilia minutiflora
AATGATTTCAATTGAATTTAGTACACCCTTCCACCTACCCGGATCATTTGTTTCATCCTCACCATCCATCTTCTCCCTTCCCCGCCGACCTTGATATCAGATGTTTCAAAATCGGTTGGTTATAGTCGGAGAATCATTCCTTTGGTTTGGCAACGCAACGTCCAAATCGGGTCTTGAAGTTCTTAATGGGATATCTTACCTTCCCTGCCACTCTGCCAAGTTCGCTTTTCACGAAGCCAAAACGTGTCTTTCAACGACCAAACGCTCTAATGCTGCTGACTTTAAATCAGATAATCGAAGATTATCCTCTTATGAAGAAAAAACCTATAACTTTTATCCGGCAGGAGGATACCAGATGGTTAGAATCTCGACGGCCTTCGTAAAGATCTCCCCATACGGGTTATCCAATAGCTGATTATTCACATAAGTCAGTGTGACTAAATCCGTTAGTTAAGTCCGGACCAACGATGCAACTAGCCTTCGTGCCAAGGGTCCAAAAGCATCCATAGCTGTTTATTCTAGAAGATCTGCTGCGGATGATATAGCTGTTCGTTCCTAGTCCGACAACTAGTGATAAACCAAGGATGGCACGAATCGCTCGAATGCAGAGATTGGCCAAGAGCTGACCAAGCGAGAGAGGGAATCCTTTTGTTCTCATTCCCGGCCATGAAGAGTCGACAAGAGCAATCGCAGCTTATTCATCGAGAAGCCACTCGCGGCACACTGACTAGAAATCCTCTTCTGGACATGTCCCCGATACTAGTGACTTCGTTCCTTGCCTTACCCAGCGTCGAAGTGAAGTTCTTTGTCCTGTTCTATTACTAGTCTAGATAAGGCGAATCAATAAATAGAGTACATTACGCGGGGATTCTAATACGTTCCCAGATTCATAAAGCAGAAAGGCAGGTCGATGCCGGAGAACATATAGGCTTTCTTGAGGTTTTGTCTGATCGACAGTCGCATCTTCTTCTTAGGACAAGGAGTAGATTCTTGATTACGCTATTTTCAGGTTGAACATCCGGGTACCGCTAAGCTAGTCAGAACCAGAGGCCGCAGAGGAAGTACCATCAAAAGTCGAAAATGTGTCTGCCCTTTAAGCAGTGAGTGGGGAAAGATAAGCCCCCGATCAAAAGGAAGTACTAGATCTGCCCCCTAGAGGGTCTTCGTCCATCAGTCGTAGTTTTAACTGGGGTCCATCACTCTCAGCGCGGCTTCACATCCTTTAGTCTCGCAGTTCAAGCAACAGGAGTGGGAAGGAGTTTTAGAACGATAGAAGTTTTTATTCCTAAAGAGTAAGGATTATTCTATTGTACTTCTAATTCCTAGCTCAAAGTCTCTCGCCCAGCGTGCCGCTACAAGCCTTTAGTGACTTCGTTCCTTGCCGTGCCATCAAGAAGAAGTCAGGGACTTTATCGATTCCCAGCGAGAAAGAGAGAATCGTCTGCTGCGCTTAGGAAAGCCCTTCGTGTCCTACGCCTAGTTAGCTTTCAATTGGCATTAGCCAAGTTAGTGTGCTAATCTTTGTTCCCACAGCGCTTATTCACCATCAGGAAATCCAGTAAGAAAGGTTAAGTAAGAGACAACTAATATGCTATTCCTATTCTGATTCACGTGGAAAAAAGCCTTTTATGTCCATTTTCAAAGAACGGATTGGTAATGATTATAAGGGGTGAAAGCGGGAGTGAATCTACGAACAGCAGCTGGTTGGTATGAAGTAATGAAATTCCCCAGTTAAATAGCATGTTAAGCAGTTTCCCTCGTTAAGAGGGATGGTTACACTGTCCTTCCCGACTCAAAGAGTCGATGACTGGTAACGGAACTCCGGATAGAGAGTGATTGCCGACTTTAGGTCTTGATACCGACTCTGTTGACTTCACTCTTGACAGCTTTTTCTCTTTAAAGAGTCACTCACAACTCTTATTGAACACTCCTAGCTATAAGGCGAGAAAATGACTAGGCCGAAAAGGTGGAGCGAGAGAGTACCTACTAAAGAACTGGTAACCTCTTGACTAACGGCTTGTTCATTCCTTATAACGAAGCGAAGGAAAGAAGAAAGTGCGCAATCAACGTGTGTCGTTTACTTTGTGCTTTAATGAATGCTTAAATCCCTACTTCCACAGCTTTTATGGGCGATTCCCCCTCTTCCTCATTTGCCACAAAGAATCGTTTTTTATATCTCCCCCCAATCAGTCTGTCGACTTCCTTCTGAAGCAAATTTTCTTCAAGGTGAATTGCCTTCATTAAGGAAGGGAACAAGTAAAGAATGGGAACTAATTCCAGATATCGATTAACTGCTTGCCAGCCTATCCCTAAGCCATTTTTGGCTGCTCGATGGTCTTTTCTCGTCTTTCAGATTCACCTCGAGGCACCTCTGATGACACAACCTCATGGGAGGCTGCGTGAGCATCTACCACATCCTTGGTTATTGAATAACACTCTTGATTACAAATCCAATGCAATCAAGAAGAAGGTTTCTTCTAGAAACTAGAAAACAGTTTCTATAGATAGTTTCCAATAGACTCTTCAAAGCGAGGTTACTAATCCCTGTAGATATGTTGCAACCGAACCGTCCAGTCTCTTGCTGAAACCTGTCTAATACTGGTGACTAAAGGCGGATAACGATTTGAATGTAATCTGACTCGGGAAAAGAGAGAACAAGCAGAAGTGATCTTCTTTCTATTTTATATGTATATGAAAGGACTGCTGCGCTGTCCTACTGAGAGAAGGCCATGCAAAAGCCCCTTTGTGAGATCGGGCCAACAAACCTCTGATGAATCTTTAGTCCAGTAATAACTGCATAAACCCAAAAAATCCCCAAATAGTGTCTTGGTCCTTGGTTGTTTCAGTACATTCGTCAGGGAAGCCACCTAGAAGAGAACACATTTGCCTGGAAGGTACGTAGCTAGACTGATAGAGCTACTTATTCTAGTTGATAATCCTTTGTTTCCAGATTAAACTAGAATAGAATTTTTAGTATCAATCAGTGGTTCTAGGTTCTGTTCTTGGTCTAGCCTAGTAATTAGAATAAGAAGGAAAAAGGCCACTCAGGTCTATATGACGAAAGGAGGCTGGATTGGAAGATTGAGAGACCCGGGACAGTGCAGGTTTGCAGAGAGGCTAGAGCATTCCCTTCACTAAAATAGAATAGTAGGTAAGATTCACTAGCTAGAAGTTGACTGAGAAGGGTAGAGTTTGCAGTAATCGATGAGAGAATGGTAATGCTAAAGGTAGGAAGAAAGAAGGCTCATTCTATGCTGACCACTTACTATGGCTCTTCTCTCATTTGATTTTGGAATCTGATTTAAGCCAAGATTAGGCTATCGATTGGAGGAAGAAAAGAAAGCATGCCTTTGTTGGTCACCATCACCACCATCGTTAACATCGGTACACTCCTACTTAAGGCCTACCTCCCTTCCATTCAACCAGAGCAGCGATGAGAACAGAGACGAAATTAGCTAAGCAATGCATCAACGGGAGGATTCTGAAAACATCTTCTCATATGACATTCTACTTTGAGCAAGTCACTTATGCCTATTCCTTGATAGGAGAGGGAAAAGCATTAGGCCGGCCAGTACCAGAACGATGATGAATAAGTCTGAGGTAGGATGAAACTTCTGTTGATGAAAGCATTCATACCATCATCTCTATCCCTTGCTCATTCTAGGCCAAGCTCTTCCCTTCTTACTTATTCGACCTTTGCCTTCCCACCACCGAGACGGAAGATGGTACCGCTTGGCTTGGGTCACCCGCGAAGATGATTCATCCCTCCATTATGGCTAGGATTGGATCAGCTACACGTGAGTAGACTGAGGCTTCAGAGCAAGCATCGGATCGAGACGGGAGGTTTCTTTCTTTTAGCTCCATCTCCATTGAAGTAAGGGACGATCGGGCGTATAGGCACGAGGCTCATCTTTCGAATTAGATTATATCACACGCTGAAATGAAGGAATTGAAGCATAGAGACCGGATTGGCCAAAATACACAGTTTCTAGATTTCTTTCTAATCCCTTTCCAAAGTCAAATCCTCTTTTTGGTTTCAGATCCGGTGAACAAATTCCTTATTCCTGCAGCTTCTGCCCCTTGAACATATGGCTTTTCACTTTATCTAGATGACGAAAGAAACCCGGTCAAATTGAGAGAAAGCCGTTTTATTACGTAAATGAGGTTTTGTGTAAAAAGCTATTATTTTATTCAACCCCGTCTCTGTTCAGTAACTTCCTTCTGTAATTCTTCCATACGGAATAACATAACTGGGAAGAGCCGGAGGCAATAGTGAACAGAAGGCAAGAGCCCATTAGCTATGCGCTTTAGCTCTCAAAGGAAGGGGCCAACCCTCCATGCAAGACCTAGCCAATCCATTAAGTAGAGTACACTCTGACTGAGTGCAGACAATTTCCACAATATCGATTCACAAATCAAAGGGCGGAACTACATTTATAAAAAAGGTACTCCCACGCACGGTTCAGGTTTCGAAGGAGCTTTACCTCGCTTACGCTCTTGCATACAAGACTCATTAGCCGTCCTATTCATCTTCAAGTACTAGTTAAGAATCCCATGTCAAAAAGGAGTCTTCAAAGGCTAAGGCTTCAAAGCAAGAGCGGGAGATGGGGCTAGGTCAAAGAACAAGCCGTGGCACAGAAGGAACGAAATGGGGACTGAAGTACCCGTGTCCGAAGCTGCTTAAACCAGGGAAAGAAGGTCTTTGCCGTTGGAGCTACACCATAGTCTGTTACCTTATACCCATCTGTCAAGAGGCCTTCCTATTATATTAATGGGATTGGCCTCTACGTGGCTTTCGGAGAAGAGATAGCATAGCCCACCCCAAGCCGATCAGCGAATAGGTCCACCCCAGCAAGAGACGACGGCTCACAGAACAAGCAATCAGAGTTTACGGCATTCAACTTAGTAGGCTTTCTTTCCAGCGGCTAACGGAGGAGCGTGAAGCAAGCCAACCGGAACCTACGATTATAAGGGCTCTATGGATTAGACTTTCTTCCATTCATTGGTGGAAACGAAGGATGTCTTTTTCTTTGCCCAAGGGGATAGGAATATAAGAATCCTAGGCAGGATCGCTCACCTAAGCAAGTGCCAAAAGAGCGGAAGGATGATCTGTAACTTGGTGTAGTAGGGAATAGGCCTTACCATCCACATCCGAAGCTGAAGTCACTCCTTCTGATCTTTCTCCCGCGAGGCTCCCCGCTATATCTATTTCGGTAAGTGCCTCCCGTCCTAAAGCTGTTCCTGAGCTCTTGAGCTCACCTTGAGCGTAAGCTGCTCTCTTTCCTTTCTATCGCCAGTCTGGGAGGTACGAGAATCAGAGAAGACATTCGATTGCAATTGAATCTGAGGCCTATTTCGATTGTCGCTAAGATCAAAGGCGAGAAAGGAGTAGGTGGCTTTGTGCAAAACAAAGACTCTCAGAGGGCGAGGGGCTGAAGGCTAAGCTCTTTTCATGGCAAAAATCCATGTCCTCCCGTTTCTCTACTTATGATGACGGCAAAGTGAGTTCTCATCAAGAAGGAGTGGAAAACTCTCCAATTGATTAGACTACCTTGTCCGCACGAAGAGTATCGAGAAAAGGTTTGGAACCCTGAGTTCTTCTAATTGCCACCCTGTTGATTCGTAACGTGCATTCGATCAGCTTCATAGGAAGCTGTACCTCAGAGGCACGGAACACGGCTTGAAGGCCGCTAAATGGCAATTTATATCCTTTCTCAGGAAGTTGACAGATTGACAGATTTGATCCCAAGCTAGTAGACGAATTCGATTCAGACCCAAAAGTAGCTTCCTTCTTTGTCAAGCGCCTCTTTGATTGACGAAAGATTGATCGGGATAGATGCCCAACGATTAGGAACTTCCACCCCCATCCCAAACTTGGAGAACGTAGTTTTCACTCCCTTTTGGTTGTGGGCGCAAGGCAGCGCTCACTTCCATTTGTTGATTTGGGATATTAGCCCCCTTACTCTATCTTTGAAGTGGCTATCGAACCTTTCCATGGGGAACAGGGGCTTTCTGCCTGGCTTGCTCGCTGATGCTTGTAAATACTTTCTTCCGGCTTTGGGAAGAGGCTATCGGCACTGGCGTTACACGCGTACAAAGAACTCGTTGAAACCTCGCTACTGGATTGAGGAAGAGGCAAGAAACTTGAGCTATACCTCCTTCTTGTCCTTCCTTCCCTGTGGTTGACTGGTTTTTCTTCCTTTTTCCATACTTCAGGAGGAAGAGATCGCCGGGTTCAACTTCCACTGGTGATGGCGATTCCTTCTTGAAAACAGTATATTCAGTTGAATCTTCATATTCTAATAATAACATCGAATCAATTCCTATTCGAAAAGAGGATTTCATCATACCTGGCTTTTCTAACCTTACAACTGGCACTGAGACTTTACTTTCTCAAGCTGGAAATAGGGAACTTGTTTTTGGAACTTCCTTTGATCTTAGGCTCGCAGCTACTAGGTGCGTACCCTTGAACCTAGCCCTCTTTTGGGACACAGGCATTGAAAGACGGCTTTCGGAATAGGCTTTTTTTTTGGTACTAGCTTGAGGAAGAGAAGGGATTTACTATAGAAATATAAGTAATCCGGCCGCGCGCGCAGGCCCATGGGAATAAAGAAAGGTTTTGACGAGCAGCTCGACGGAGCCGGATCCCGCCGTAGTCGCTATATTGCTCTAGGACGGAATGCACTTTGACAGTCACGAAGGGTTTCAGTCGTTGCCCAGTTTCTCTTGCTATTCAGCCACTACTAATAACCTAACAGATCCGTTATTTTGTGCTTTTGGGTTAAATAGAATGGGGAATTACGTGGGTCGCTCTTTTTTCTTAAGAAATAGAAGGTTAAGGTACTACGTTGCGAAGCTATTAGATATCCCCTGTGAACTACAGACAGTGGCTTGATTCCGAGGTTTGTTTTTTTCCAGGATATGTAGGCACGTCCCAATTTCTTGTTTTGGACTCCAGCCCCAGTAGACATGATACGCACGTGGCACTACCTCGCTGTCTGTACCAAGATCTCGAGTTGCGCTTCTTTTCTTGCGCTCGGTCAGGTCAAGTCGAGCACATACTACGACCAGTTCCCTTACTATTCTAGCTTTGGTTTGGGGAGGTGGTACCTATGAAAGCAATCCGGAGTTGTTAGCGCGCCCTACTTCTACTCGTCGAGTGAGCGGCACAGCCCAAACGAAAGAAATACCAATCCATTGACTGACGGTTGGGAAGGAGGGACTTCGCTAAAGAGGGTCTGTCTGTGCGCGAGCATCTTCAAACCTTTCTCCTTTCTCCTTCCATTGCTTGACTAGGTTCGCTTTGCAAGGAAGGGAAGGCATCCGTGCAGGTGGCGGAGATGGGCACAAGGAGGTAAGGTATAGTAAGTGACTTCTTCGTCTTTTGCTTGTTATTGGATTGGACAGGCGATGCCTTCTTGCTTGTGTAGTTGGCCTTGCCTGCTTAGTGCGGAAGTGCGTAAAGTAGGCTCAGCTTCTTTGCTTTCTAAAGATCTTGTAGTAGCCGAAGGTAGTCCGCTTGTTAGATTGAATTGAATCTTATATAACTATAATATAACTATAACAACCGGGGCCTTATTAATTAAGAGACTTTCTCAATAGTATAAGTGGACCTCTCAAAGGTTTAAGTTGACATTAGTCTTGCTGGTTGGGGCGGTAAGGCCCTGGGTAAGCTCGGGTTAGCCTGTCAGGGTGAATGCAGGTAGTGGATGTAGCTTCTCTTCTGACTTAGTTCGTAGCTGCCGAAGTGTAGCATTGAGGTGAGGAGCAACACATATCCTTAAAGACGCGCTTCTGAGCCAGGAAAAAAAACCCATAAAGTAGACCTCTCACTTGCTTTCACTTACTTAGCACGGGGCAAGCCGCCACAGAATACCAAGGAATTCGTATGCTAGAGAAGGAGATAGGTTTCACTCTACTATATGTATTTCTATAGAAAAGTTGACCTTTCCCTGCGCTAGCTACTAGAGAACGAGATTGGTTCACTTACGGATAGCCCACTTTGAATTCCGGGAATGGACTCAAGGCCTGCCAACCATTTCCGACTCGAGGGCTTAGACTCCGCCGGAAAAAGAGGGCATCTGACAATGGTGAAAGACCTTGGGCTCGTGGAGAGAATTTCATTATTTAGAGGAGCTTCCGTTGGTCAAGCAGATGGGGAACTGAAATTTCTTCCATATTTATCAATCAGAATGAATTGATTTCTAGCAGGATCAAGAATATGTTTTGCGGCTGTTATCAGAAATACAGATTGATTATACTCATCATCCTTTATTTCATCATATAATTGTTTATCAACAATCTTTAACCTCGGAAGAATAGTATCCAGATAGAATTCATGTAGTTCCCTTTCCCATATTGTCTTTATCAGCTCGCCTACTGGTTGAATCCTCATCACTTCAGTTATCAGGAAATGCCTTTCCCTCTTAGTATATGCATTCTTATCATCCATTAAGTATGATAATCCCCGTTTCTTCCTTAGCCACGGGAGAAACTCCTCCTTCAAGAGTTCCTTTAGTTTATATACCCTTATTACCTCGTCTATTTCCATGAGTTTCTCTTTGATGAATTGAACCTCCGCTATTTCCTCTTCTGTCGGAAAAGGGACCCTAGGAGGTCTTACCCTAGGAATGACCCTAATTACAACCCTACCTGCTTCCTCCAGATTGGTTTCGCAGCTTCGATCCTCTCCCAAGCCCAAGGTCGTGCAACTACGTACCTCTTCGCTTATGATCGACTCACTACTACGTACCTCTCCCGTCCGCGTCTGGTCGAGTCTGCTTTGCTCATCTTCGCTTAAGCTCGAGTCACTACGTACCCCTTCAGAGTCAGTATGTACCTCATCGATTTCTAGATCATCAACGAGAATCAATTCTTGTTTCTTACGTTCTTCTAGTTGTTCTATTTTATTACGTTGTTCTTCTATTACTCTTTGCATCTCAATGAGACGATTCTGGAGTGATTTGATAATTTCTTTTCCAACATTATTGACACATTGGATGTCACTCACATCAATTGGATTTGTATCTACCCATACATTCTCATTATTAAATATTGGAATCCTCTTATTATAGATATCAATACCAAGCTTGTACGATGTCTCTTTCTTGCATATTTCAAGAGTCGGGTAATGAATCCTGAAATTGTTTACAACTATCACAATCTCAGAACGAGTTGGGTTGGCAAATTGGGATTCAAACCATTCAAGATTGACTCTCTCTTTTGCGGGTCCCTTAAATTTCAGTACAGTATTCCCTTCCATAGTGGTATAGCAATAGGATTTGGGTGCTAGGAAGTATCCTTTCCTTTCACGATCCTGTCCTCAAGCTTCCATTTGCCTAATAGAGAGGAATGTATCAAATCTTCTGGCAATGGATTCCCAATCACAATCGAGTCTGTGTCCGTATAGTAGCAGTCCTCTCTTGATATGAATGGATACATATAGATCCTGGCTGAAGCTGTTACTGCTGCAGCTAATTGTACAGCGGAGATCCTGACCTGTTCACTCTGGTAGGTATTCCCTCGCTAGGCCACAATGTAAGAGTTGCTCTCATCAGTTCCTTGGACCAGCTTTGCAGCATAGTAAATATTCTTTTTTAGTACTAATTCGTCGAGTCGCTTTTGCGTGCAGATTTCTGTCATTGTACTCTCAGGATTGATACCAAATCTTCCGTAGAGCGTGTTCATCAGGATCTTGTAAACATAGGCCAATGCATCATTTCCTGCTTTCCGAGCTTCAAACCTGCTCTCAAAGAGTGAGCTGACAAAGCTCTTAAAAGGACTCTCGCTTTTCTCAAATAGGTATCCAGAAATGGGTCTTATAGTATAACCAAGTTGTTTGGCAAACTTTAACTCCTCACTATAATATACACCTACCCATTCGCCGGTAGGAAATTGAAGAGTGTTATTCTTTTGATTTTGATAAGGGAGAAAAGGCTTATTGATTGTTTTTGGACATTCCACATATGCCTCAATAAATCCAAAGAGGCTATCTATATCCCTGTTCTCTAGATTGCGTTCCCATACGGGTCTTCCCCCAGGCATATCGCATTCTTTCATGATAAATGGGTAGAGGGAGTTCACGTCGTAGTAGTAAAGATTCTCACCAAATGGCTTGTAGGCATCAGCATGACCACCGTAGTAGGCTCGTCTGATAAAGGTGTCCTCATTCTGGTTGGTTATGTGAATGGGCAGCTTTGCGACATCGTAGAATGCCATTCGGAAGATCGTTAAAGCCATTGAGGACAGGGTGAGCTTGCTTTCGATATCCACCTGGAATTTCGTCCATCTCTTGAGCTTTATGCATCACCCCACCAAGGAGCCGTATGTCCTGCTTCATGTAGTCTATCAATTGAGACCTCAACTTTTCCAGAGATGATTCGTTCACCTCCTCATATGGGATGGATCCCTTCTCGCCAAGAGTTGGGCATAGATTGCTCGCTAGGGATTGAAGGCTACCAGGGAGAAGATTCAATGAGTCTACGCATCGGAATATCTTTTTCTTACCTGAATAGACGGCTAACTCGTAAAGCCTATTGTTCCTCATAAGGGGTTTGAGCCTAAAGCAGTTATGATAACATGCAAGGTGCTTTAGCAAGAGAATACCATCAAATCTAGAAAAGTTATGAAAGTAAATAGTCAATGCTCTTTTCTCTTTTTTCACTATTGCCAATATCCTTTTGATCAAATCATATAAGACTTTTTGACTTCGTTTCTTAAATGAATCCGATATTATCATATAGTCTTCGCTGAAGGTTGTATATATAGGAGTTGTATCAGAAATACCTTTTTCTGGGCGTACCATCATGAGACCCGCCGCATAAGGCTTATGAACATCAATATCATCCTCTTTTAACAAGAGAGTCTCAATATCGGCTACTAGGAAGGGTTTCAATTTCTTGCTACGTTGTTTAAGCGCTGTTATATTATTACTGGATTCCCCCCGTGCTACCCCACCCCCCACTTGCTTTGCTCGGGAAAGTTTGGGCCCGCCAGGAGGACTCTCTGTTGTTATCTCCATTGTATCAATAGATTGGGGTAGTTTAACCGTATAAATTCTTATCATGAGTTGAGAAATAAGAGCACCTGTGTAATCCTCACTACATTTCTTGATACATTTAGTGATTCTTTCTAGAATGTCAGGCTTTGGACGGATCCTCCCATCTTCTGTTGTTAATAATATTGATTGATCAAGCGTAAATGTGAACTCATCCATGTAATAGCGATCTTTGGATATTGTTAATGATATTGTGAACTTGCCAAAATAACCTTCTAATGGGGGGTATGCAAACTTGTTTAAGAGATTAACTGCAGATTGACTAAGTAGAGAAATCTCCTTTACAAGAGGGTAGGGTTCGTCAAATAAATGCTTAGCTATTAGTAATCCGGGATGCTTTTGGATGCTTGTTACGTTTGAGGAACTTGAGGAACTCATATTCTTTTTGCCGTATGATTCCCTCAGATTCCGTCTTCTTATGTTATACATTTATGAGTGGATACAGTAATGAAAACCTGAAAGCTTTGACTTGAAGTCATCCCACCTTTCCTTATGAGAAGAATGACCACAGACAATCTCACAATAGTCCTTGTAACAGGTTAGCATTTCTGATATCCTCTTAGTTAAAACAGCCTTATTTTTCCCTGGGAAATCGATGTTTAAATACTTGAGAAGTGTCTCTCGAGGAAAAGGGGTATCCCACTTCACGCTGTTCAAGTGATGGGAGCCGCTCTGTTTCATTATATTAGAATAAAGAAATTGGTTAATAAGTATAAGTGGAGGCCCCATTTCCTTAAGAACATTCAGATAAATCTTGGGCATATACTTGCTAAAGGTTTGGGTTGTTAGGAAGTTATCGTGGACCGTGTAGATTGGCCCTGCATTATGCTCGACAATAACTTGCTCGACAACACGCATGGCAATATACGCATCCCTCTGATGAATGAAGTTTACGAAGGTTGAAACAGCTGTTTTCTTACTATCCCTTTTCTGAGAGGGAACACGTAGAGTCACCCGACGCCTCTTTTTATGCTTAGCATCATAAACCCAGATATGAAAGGGTTCCATAACCATATAATCCTGGACCGTGGTAAAGTAAGGTATGCTATAGCGAACAGAATTCCCAACAGCAGATACCCACCACCCTAGATTATTAATGAGTTTCATTAGGCAATCAATACCGGGGAATTGGGTTTTCCAGAAAAGAAAACAGAGCTTGGCAACTGTTTGGCATTCACTTTTTGTTATGAAATGACCAAGAGTGTTCTCTATATCCAAAGCTGTGCTGAACACCGTTTTGCCATAAATCATTGGCATAAAAATCCCTTTTACAATTTTCCGAGTTAGGGATTTACAAACAATCGTGGTTGCTTTGCTTCCTCCAGTTCCGATCTTATGAAAACCTTGAGCTCTTCGAGAAGAATAGAATACGCATCCTCGATCTTGCTATCAGATATAAGATTTGTTCTCCTTGCCATTTCCTCATCCAATAAGAAGTAACTCAGAATCTGATAAGCACTCGCTGAGGCGTCCTGAGTGATTGGGATTTCCCCTCGATTCTGTATGTTAAGCACATTACCGAGGAATTGAAAGGGATGTTTAGCACCACTAACAAACTCGATTGTCTCCAATAGCTCTTCGCTCGAGAAACGTAGTACCTCTGAGCAACTACCTACCTCTTCGCTTACGCAACTACGTACCTTTTTCGTTTCCTTACCCTGGCTTTGCCCCGCTTTCTGCCTCTGAAAACGTACTCACATCTACTCCCAACGCCCAAGTCACCAAACCAAGGGTTTCTCGGGCACTTCCCTTTAGACGCTGCTTCAAACCTAAAGTCAAGACTATCTATGGGGAGAGCAGCACCTTCCTCTAGAAGTCGAGTAAGGTACCGGGAAAAGAGTATGTATTAAATTAAGAGACGAAATTCGTAAGAGCTAACTCGCTTTCTTGTCTGCTTGTATGAACTCCCCCAACCACTTACAAAATAGGGGGCTCGGAAGAGCTGTGTATGAGCCGTTCGATTGGAATTCCGTTTATAGAACAAGCTCATATTCAAAATACTAATTAGCGAAGCCAACTATCAGCTTATAAGTCCGATTTCCTATTCCAGTCAAGTAGTCCCGCCTGCTTGATTACTCTAAGTAACCGGCTTTCTTCCTTCGCATTCGAACCTGTCCTTGCTTGAGAGATGCGCTTAGTTAGGTACCTGAATGAACTCGTCTTCCCCTACGATTCGAGGCAATTCTGGCCTTATCTTATAAAGGCCAGAGGCTCGCAGGAATGCTTTCAATCGCGGGCCAAGCTTCTAGCATTCCTATTAACCCATGGGGAAGATATGCAATCCAGGCAGTCAGCAGTTGACGTGTATCCCACTCCCAGCGGGGCTAAGCAAACATCTTTCAAAGAAGGAATTGGTAATCGCACATATGAGACTTCTTGCTTGTGGTACACCACCTGAGGTATCTCTTTTTTTTAGAAGCATTTGGCAACTTGTCCATCCAAAGCTCTAGGAATAGAGTCAGAGATCGAAGACCCTTACGGGACGGTAACCTCTTTCGATTCTATGCTTTGAATCCGTGCATGGAAGATCACAGACCACCCGAAGAATGAAAGGGAAAGGCGGCTAAGCTTGACTTGTGTTGTGCGAGCGATGATGAAGGTCTGCCTTGGCAAATTAGAGTGACTTTGACCGCAGCAAAGTACACAGACATAGGCACATCTTTTCGACCGGGGAATAGTTTTTCTCCGGTCCTTGCAGCACCCTGCTCAAATAATATCTTGCTTGTTCATTACCATATCCGTTCTTCTGCGATAAGAATGCTCCCAACGACTCGTTTGAGGCTGATGATATGTATAGCCATAGCGGTTCTCCGGGCCGAGGAGGTATTAGAACTGGTGCCTCAGAGAGGTCATTCTTGATTCGTTGCAAGACTGGGGCTGGGGCATGGCTCTCGTCCTAAACAAACTCTTCATCCTCTGTTGTCTTGAGCAGTAGGGCGAAAGGCTGGATTTTCCCTGGAGATGAACCGCCAGAGAAATTGATCTGTCCGATCAAGCGCTGCAACTCCTTTTTGCTTCTTGGGGAGTGGGATCCCGGCTCGTTGCTGCCTATGCCTACCTTGATTCATGGGGCAGGGAGCCGCGAGGGATGTTTGATTATCTAAAAAGAATCTGGGTCTTGTTACGAGACGAGTTCAGCCCTGTCAGTGCTCTCAGAAACCGGATCAATTAAGACTAAATAGACAAGCACTAAGTCAATCTCCACTTAATTGAGTGGAGTTAGGGATCGGACCGGACCCTGTAACTAAGGCAAGCTGGGATGGCTGCGAAGGGGAATCGGTTCTACTTGAAACGGGGACGATCATACCAATGGTCACTCATATGGTACTCTATTCCGGATAGATTCTGAAAGATCTCATAAGGAGAAGGGAACGACCCCCTTCGATCCTGCCTGTTAAATTGGGGAAGATAGATAAAGGGGAGCTGGCTTGACCAATAGGTACTTCTTCGCTCTAATCTAAATGGGGACAGAGAGATGGAATAGAAACTCTCCCAAGCAACTTTATTTTATGGTGATTTGCAAAGATCGACTCCTACTGTGCCCAACAGCGCTTAAAAACAAGCAAACATTTAACATCTTTTTCAGAAAGGGTGACCGGTTTAATTCCTTCATCGGTAATATATATATGAGCTCTCCGATTAGCAGATTCTGAAGAATGAGAAGGCTGCTGCTTCTTTAAAAAAAAAAGTTTTGGATCATCAATATCGTTCTTGAGGCTAAAATCTCCCTCTATGGGTGTCGAGGGGCTTTACGGCTTCTTCATCATTCCTAGCCGAGCGTTTAGTATAGTATTTGGTATGGTATGATTATGATGTTCCCTGCCCTTTTTTTCCAGTTCGTGGGATAATAACTCCACTCTAGCATGTCCACTATATGGTTATGGCGGCGTACTCCTTATGACAAGCAGATAAGCCAGATGAGGACCTTTGGTAGCAGGTCACAAGCTTAGATAGGGGGTGGTGAGGATCAGATGAGCTAGACCAGACAGCTCGCGTAGAAAGATAACGTCACCGCTATAGCCGTTATCCAACTATGGCCGTGATCGATCAAAGAGAGCAGAGGCGCCTCTACTGTTTCTAGCTAATACGGCTTGGAGCTAAGGTGAAATTGTTCAATCTGAAAAGATACCTTTAAGACTTGAAGAGAGAAGAGACCTTCGCCCACCCACCATGCGTAGCGAAAGATGAACTTCAATAAGTAGAGCCTTTACGCCTTTAGTAACCCATTTCTCTGTTTCAGGGCTTTGGCCCCGGGCCACAAGTTGAATTACTTAATTGAAGCAAGCAATTAGGCCTCCCATAAAGGAAAGGACATGTACCAGCTGTACGAGAGCCGTGAGCACTTTTTCCTAATGAATATGAGTGGGCCTACCTATCTGATGTTGCATGCTCGGATTGTTCCCTCCCTTTCTTCTTTCTTTAATCCCGGATAATCAAAACTATTATTCTTTTTAACTCGCTTTCTTGCCTGCTTGCTTGTATTAACTCCCCCACCCAACCACTTACAACATAGGGGGCTCGGAAGAGAGAGCTGTGGATGAGCGGACGTGTCGGTGGATACCGCCCTCCATACCGGATATTAGTGCGGCGGGAAAAAAACTGTATGCATGAGAAGCCGTCCATTCCCGATAATCTACCTATCCGACCTTGCTTTCAGCCTAGCTGCCTTGTCTTAGCTAGCCCTTTCGGACTAGCAGACTTGCTTTCCTTGCCTTGCTTCGCCCTACTTTTTTAGAATTCCGTTCCGTCAGGTTCGTCAGGTAGGGTAGCCTGTACTCTTTCTCGGCAGTCTGCTTACTTCAGTTAAGACCACTGGACAGTGACTCTTTTCCTTTCGCAGTCAGTTTCACTTTATCTGCGGATCGCTCATCCGCGCATAGATGTCCCTTGAAAGAAGGACGAGTGGGACGATAAGGCTTATACCGAGCGGGACTCTTGCATGACTGTAAGCATGCTTTACTGATATGGTCTCTTGTCATTCTATCCGGATCTTTGTCTTGATCTTGCTTTCGCTACTACTACTAGATTGACTAAGTCTGCGGACTTGGACTCAAGCTACTACAAAGCCTTCTTTAGGTATGTATTGCAGTGAGCTACAATTGGGGATTTCCACAACCTCTTCCTTTAGGGTTAGGGGAGAGCACCATTTCTATCCTATTTCAAAGGGTAGGAGGAGCATGTGACTGACCATTGAGGTTGACTAGGTAGGCTCCTCCTTAGAAGCTCCTCTTTTTTTCTTGCTTCTGCTGTCCTAGCATGTCTTGTGATGTCTTTGTCTAAGCTGGGTAAGTCGGAGTCAGCCTTCCAACTTCCTGAGGAGCGAGGGGAAGCTCTTCCTCTTATGGAAGAGGGAGTCCACCGACCTAGCTTAGAAGGAGCAGTCTTTGGCTCACCTGAATCGTCACGAAAGCCAGTAGAAGGTAGAACTCCACACCCCAACGACAAAACTTGATCTCTCTAGAAAACCCGAGGGTTAGAAGACTCAAGGGTGTACATGGTCAAGCAAGGAGTGGAGCCGATGGGATTTATCGAATGGTAATGAAGAGCAGCAAACCAGACTTCCCACAGTAGGACCATCGGTGCAGTGAGAACCATCGACCTGAGAAACCCCTGGTGTGTTGTTCCCGGGACAAGCCAGTTAGCCGAAAGAAAGCAATCGTTAGCCTGCCAAAGAGCAAAGAAAGATTTCGAAGATGAATTAGGCTTTTGTTAAGAATAGGCCACATCACCTTTAACCGTGTACTCTTGGTGAGAACTCCACCGCTTCGGATCCTGACAAAGATCGAGATTCGGAAGACACTCTAAGGCCGCAGTTGATTATAGGACTGCGCTTTTTGGGTATACATCGCGCCACCATACAAACATGGTATATAGGATAAACCCGAGATGTTAGAAGGTGCACTCCTTTACTGCGAGGCCAAGTTAGAGATCGCTCGCTATCTGGAATCTTGAACGGCTCCTAGCAGCAAACTTGTCGTCGGTTTTAGAAGAATGCCAACCGAAAGAGGCACATCAAAAGGTCTGAAAACCTCTCTCTCATGCAAATCTTCTTCCCCTAATAGAGTCAGAAATAGGAGTACCACAAGGAGGGGGGACACCGACGTATGAAACCACGGGTACCGCCGACATAGGCTAACCCGCTCCTTAGTCCTCCATAGAGGGTGTCCATGGGATAAATCATGTTTTCGCGTCCAACTGGAAGCAGCAACTATTGCTAACGCGCAACGGCTTCGCGCAAGTTGCTTACCAACCACCCCACTCTCCTCCAGATCCTTGCTTGCACCCCTTTCCAAAAAAGGAACTACTCGGAACTAGCCAAGAGGCAAGTCTCGACGTTCTATTTTCATCATTCACCCAAGTCTTTCATAGCAAAATGTTTGACAACTTAGACACAACCATTTTGGGCTTTGCTCTAACCGAAGAGCACTTCACGTTCCGCCTTCTTTACGCCTTAGCGAATTGACGCCTCTGCTAGGCAGCGTGTGGAATGGCCGAGAGCGAATGATAGAAGAAAGATCATTGGTTTAGGCCTTGGTATTCGATTGCGCGAACAACTCTTTGGCAGCTCTTACCTACAAAGATGTTTTGATCCTTTTTCTTGCAGTTAATAAATGCAGCCATCTTATCCAAACTTATGCTTGAAGGAGTTTTTCTATTCTGTCGAGAACCCTACCTGAAAGAAAGGAACTTCGCAGGTCCCGCTGAAACCAAAGAAGCCACAGTTGGAATAGAATCTTCGGTCGTTCGTTTGAGTCCCTCGCTTCTATCATCCGACATATAAATCTTACAACTATCTTTTTGAAGCAGATAGTTCACAGTGCTTATTCTATAGATACTGGAAAAGAATCGCTAGTGATGGTTATTTATTAGATGTTCCGTTGACATAAGTCTGGTGGGGCCTTCTCTCGGGTGGAAATCAAATCCTTGAAATCGTAAGGGCAAGAAGGGGCAATCCTCTCAAGGGAACGGTTCTCGGGCTAGGTCCAATTCCAAACAAACCCCACGGAGCAGTAATTACTTTCTAAAAAAAAGCAAAGCGCTAAATAAAGGGAAAGCAAGTACCAATCCCCTTCTTGGGAAGAGAAGCTATTTACAACTGGAGTAATAAATAGGATTTCATGAAGCTTTCGTTCGCCGCTTCCCAACTCAGTGCAAGACAAGTGCTAGAATATCAACTATCGTCTTGCCCAACGCTGGTGCAAATCGAGATCAAGAACAACGTTCGGTCGGGTCGGAAAATCCACCTTATTCCCAGCCCCGGATAATGCTTCCCAAGGTTAACGCTGCCCCTTCTTCCCAGGCCTTCCCCGGCCAGAAGAATTTGAATCAGGCCAGTTGAAGAATCCGTTGAATAAGCAGACAAATCCGCTTTCTCAGAATCAGTTATTAACAATACTAAAAATGGAAGAATTCATCCATTTATTAAAAAAAGTGGGCGTCATCTGGAGAATTGACTATCTAATCAGCGGAACGCGGCTTAAAACGATGATTGTTGGGCAATTAGAACGTTTCTCGATTTGGAGACTTCGATTGAGATATCCCCCGGTACCTTTTCCATTGACTTCTCGACTGCTTCATCGGAGGAAGAATCGAAGGGTTCAGCGACAACTTTTGAATAAATACCGCCCGCTTGCTTTCAACAGAAAGAGCAGAACTAGAATCGTGGGGCCTTTCTAATAACAAAGATATTTATCCCTCGCTTCGCGTCGCTGACTTGGTTGGAACTACTGGCTTTGGAACGACTACTACTAACAATAATAGTAGATGTACTAGAAAGAATAACAAATGCCTACTAGAACTCGAAACCAATCTCTTTTCTCACTCTTTCCTAGGGGCTTTCAACATACCATTTAGCTACATGTTATTGAAAGTCGAGATGCGAGTCAAGCAGGAGGTACTTTTGGTCCTATTTTTTGGACTTAGAATCCTAGGGTTGAAAAATTCGCCAGTGCTAGCCTAAAGCAAAGTGCTTGAGCAAAGCCAATAGATTGCCTCCTATCTGCTTTCTTCCTTTGTTGAGCTTTCTTCCCGGTTCGTTGTTCAAGCACAAGAGCTCTGAGGAGCGATCAGGCCAAAGGTGATAAAGGTAGGCTTATCCCAAAGTGTGAAATATTGAATAGTCATGTAGTCACGCCTAGGTTGTTGGTTTAGTTTTTAGTTAGTCTAGGTGCCCAGTTTCTAACGAATTGAGTGTGCCAGACACCACACTAAGATAGCTTGTTGCGAGCGGGGAAAGAGAAGTAGATAGGTTGATCCTAGTTGACTAATGGGCGGTTGTAGTACATATACTATCATTAGCGGTGTCTAACGAAGCAGATCTGTCTCTATTATAGTTGGGTTCCGAAAGAAGGAAATACCATTCTAGTAGGCCTGGAAAGCATGAAGAATTGGCTATTTGCCTGATACGAGTTATAGCTTACTGCTGTGACTGTCAAGCTTAGAGACTGAAGAGTTGTTTGAGTTGACCGAAGGCGGCGGGTGGAGGGAGCTTCACTTACCGAGAGGGATGAATTCGAGTAGTAGCTAGGGGAGGATCAAATCCGCTACACCCCTTATTTACCTTTTTGCTTTTCTTAACTTCTTCATTGAAGACATCCATGTAGAAGAACGTCGAATCAATTCTCGATCCAATAGAAGTAGGTAGGAGTATGGATGGATGGCATGTCTCATTAGCTGGCACTGGCTTTGGACACTGGGGTATAGGCAGGCTATTTGGCTAGAATCTTCTTCCTTTCTATCCCTTGATGTGAGGAAAGGGGGAAGGGATCGTCATGCAAGAACTAGAAGAGGCTCCTCTCAGAGGTGGTCCTTCCTTCTATTGATCGGTTGAGTCGACGAGAGCTTTCCCAGAGATTCTCATAGATCGGATGATCCTGAGACCTATTGTACCTCAGTTGGGGAATCTTCCTGCGACTAAGCTATTTGTCTGGCCAGGCGCTTCTCTGTGGGCTCTTGGGAAAAAGTCTCATCTGGTGGATATCTGGGAATTAGCAAAAAACAGTACCAAAGAGGGACTTAGCGGCAAAGAGGCGATTAGACAACATAGGAAATCTGGAACTTTGTTTACTGCACTTTATCTTAAGCAGTGCGCGGTGTCACTGCAGCAAGCGTATGCAGGTTCCGAATCTCCGAAGACTCTGTTACCTTTTCCTGTCTCGTTGACGAGGTCAGGTTATCCCATGACTTTCTTATGAGTCAGCTGTGGCATTTAGGTTTCCAATCTACAATTCCTTAAACACCAGAAAAGCATTGGAGTCTTTCTTTTTTGATGATCTCCGACCCCGCAAGGCACTACTGTAGAGCACTACTGGGCGGAGCTTCTCAATCCAATTCCTTACCACAGCTGCTCTTCTTAAGCTTTCGTTCCTTTCGTATAGTGGAAAAGGGCTGGCTTTCCCTAGACGGAAGAAATAAGAAAGAAACTGACTTAATTAAGAAGACCAAAGCCATAAGCTACAGCTTCCCCTGCCGGAGTTGTGCTTGGTGGAATTCAGGCCTCAAATCATCACTTTCTCACCGACCTTTACCCATGCTAAACGTGTCCCAGTTTACTAACGAACCGGTGACGTAAAGCTTCTATTCTCAATTTATCCTTTCTTCCCCTCTGCAGCCTCACAGTTGTCTTTTATTGCCCATCGATAAAGGAATGACTCTTGGTGAGCCAATAAGCTCAAATCAAGCTAGAGAACTTCCTGAACCAGATAGTGTGACGGCGGAACTTATTGCTATCTATCAATTCCCAGAGTTTAGTTCAGAACCTCGTAGGCCGGGAATGCCATCAAGAACCCTTTTCCTCTCGGTGTCAGTGTCAGCCAAGTTAGCATCGGCTTCCCCAAAGCCATCATTTTCAGCTGATGACATCGATGAGTGATCCAACAGTCTTGAGTGGTAGTTCTCAAAGGGGAAGGCCTGAGAATTGAGTAAGCTGACTCATTAGGATAGTCTGTCGCATATCCGCTGTATGTCTAATATCCTCAAATTACACGACTAGAAAACCTTTTTGTCGCTGAAAGAAGGGTTAGGGTCCCAGCAAAACAACACTTTTACGCTTGACATGAAAAGTGGAGTTCTCCATCTTTCGGGTTGGGAAAGGACAGGGAGGACGGGACGATGATTATCTATATAAATAATACCACATACGAGACCACAATTGATAGAAGGACCGTCAACTCTTGTTTAACTGTAACAGCGGTTCCTAATTCAATAGCAAAAACAAATCGAACACCAACAGCCAGGGGGATAGAGCTTTTAAGCCAGTTACCGATACAAGTTTGATGTTTGATGGTTGTCTGAGGAGTATTAGATGGCTCTTCACCAATCACAATAAGTCCCCTCCTCGCCCTGGGCTGGTTTAGGCCCCTAGCGAAGACCAAGAAGTCCTTTCCACTTATTCCTCCTGAGATCCAGGTACAGCCTAAAGTAACACATGATGTGATAGCAAGAGGCGGTGTGATATCGCCGCGATGGTACCGACAGCAAATATCAAAGATCCTCCAAAGAAGCCCAAATCTTATCAGCTCAGGATCTTCATCCGTCACTTTCCAAGACGTGAAAACCTTTGGAGAATCAAACCAAGATTCAATGGGGGCATCCGGGTTCATTGTCTGTTGACAGTACCAGGTGAAGTACTTCAACCAGGCACGGACCCACCTCCGGAGCAGAGACCATTCAAGAAAATCAACTGCGCCTTGGCCCAATTGAACTTCAGATGGGGCGGGTGTCAGCTCCTTCGGTCTCAACACCTTAGTCAAGAGCGCTACAATAACACCCTTGACATAAGGATTGAGTGGCAGGCAAATCCAGCCAGATTCAAAGCCATATCTTACAGGGTTGTCGCTCTATAGTAGTACGATTGTCGGCATTAGCTTTAGCTGCTTTTGGAGTGTAAGGAGTAGACTCCCGTCAGCTTAGGGCTGCAAACGCGGCAACCTTTTTGATGAGCTTCCCTTTCAAGAAGAAAGAGTGAAACGGACTGTGGTTCTTGCTTTCGCCTTCGGATAAGACCAGTAGTGATAACCTCTTCCTGTAGCTTCTGTCGCTTCTGCTTTCAGACTTTAAGCTGTTAGTACGACTACTGGCATTAGCAGCTTGAGTATCGGCATTCGCCTTTGCTGCTCTTAGACAAGTGGTACCATCTGAGTCCGGAGGAGCAAGCGAAGTCCTGTAAGACGTAAGGCTAAAGGTTGCAAGGTAGAGCAGCTAGGGCAGCTGGTAGGGTGGCCCTCTGCTGTTAGTACAGGGGAGTCCATGTTCGAGTGAGAGCCGAGTCCTTCTTGCTTGAACTTGAAAGGACTTCTACAATCAAGAATCTGACTTTTCCCCAAGCGAAGTATCCGCAAGTTCAAGCAAGTGGAAAGATTGACGTAGGGTAGATATGCGGAGTCTTTGCTGTGCAGCTAGATCTATGTCACGATATGATACAATGCCACTAGTAATAGACTGTGACTCATAGGGTCTCGCAGGACAAATACTTCGAAAGGCTTTCTTTTTCCTTGATGGATTCCTCTTTTATCCTCAGTACTAGAGATGAACAAATTCCATACTCGATTTGCCGAATGAGCACCGGTGCTTCGCACCTTGCTAGTAGTTGTCTCGAAAGAGGAGGTTGACTACTGAAATAGATCTTTCCAACTCTCTGTCTTCATGTCTCAAAGACAAGATGTATCCACCCCAGAATTCCTTTTCTTTCAATAGTCTCGTTCAGTGAATTAGGGAATGAGCTCTCTTCTTTCAGGTTGGCAACCCCGTCCAGATGAAGGTAGGCTGATATCCGCTTTTCTCCTCTATCTGATGGTCAAATATCTGACGCTCCTATGGTTGGTGAGTTTTCGACCGCAGGTCAGAGCCTTCTTTGTTCCGAAGAAAGCAACCTTGTCCTACCCATACCGCAATGGTCTACCTTGAAAGATAGATGCGTAAGAAGAGATTGGAGATTGATACCCCTACCTCGGAGTACCTTAGAGCCTTTGCCTGATCCCTGGGACCCGATGCTTGCTGGCGGCATCCACTGGAGTACCCTTTCTCCGTGACCAACTGAGATTGGAATGCCTGTTCCGGGTGGACAAAAACATGATATGCTCGCCTACGGGTTCCCCGCTAAGATATGCTGCCGGAGGGGATACGACCAGAGAGAATACGACTGAGATTGATCTCACACCCGCAAGGAATATATCCGATAAGGCCCCTACTCTCGATTCATTGGATTCACTTCCTTTTCCTTTACTAATGGTAGTACGTTGGGGCCATGTCTCTCCGATCATGCCAAAACCGTCATGGCTTCAATGGAACGACCGGGGGATCCAATAGAACGAACCTCCATAGGAGTGTTTAGGTCCAACGCGACGAGGAAGCAAGCAACCTTCGAGCACTAGCAGCTACTCTTGTTTGTTCAGCGCTACTGTTGTTGGAACTATAGCAGTCGATCCAGCCCCCCTCGCCCTCTTTCTTATAATCTCCTTCCCCAAGAAGACTAAATCCTTCCTTGCCTTGCTTGCGCAATTATCATTCTCTCTTACCGGGATGGGTGTAGAACTCACTCGTGCTCGCAAAGATCAGAAGTTTCTAGAAACCTAGAACAGGTTCTTTGCCCGCGGCACGGATTGCGATCTAAGTTATTGATTCGATCAGAAGAAGGCCTACGAGAGGATGAAAGAAGGGAAAGAAAGCTGGACCTATCCTTGCCAGAAACCCCACTCCGGACTGGACTAAGCCGCTCTCCCCGTTCTGTAGAAATGGAATAGAAGCTCGAACCTTTCTCCTTTCTTCTTGCTCCGGAAACTACTAACAACGGGAACTTAGGACTGATAAGGGTACGCTCGGGACTCTCACCCCTTCGCAAAAGAGATTGGAAGCGGAGCAACCTTTCTGTTGAAATGGAATCTCAGGTTGATCCTTCACTTTCACTCTATTTGATTGATCTGCTTATAGAAGATATTGGATGAATTTCATTCCTTCAGCTTGAAAGCGGATGGACTCATACGGCCTTCGTTGCGTTCGTTTGGTTGCTTGCCAGTGAAGGTCGAGTGTAGTTGATTCTCGCCTTTGATCGCCGGCACCACTTCTAGAGGACTGCCTTGACATCGAGGTATGAGTTCCAACCATGAGGAGGGAACCCCTGGGGGAATGCCCACAGTGGAAGCTATCTTAGAAGGCCTTGCCAACTCATAAGTTAAGTCAACAAGTATGGACTTTAACTTCATTGAATTATTTCTACTAACTGAATATGTTCTAGATTGATTATGCGAGACCATTATTCTTTTTCTATGAGATTGGACGTTAGGAACCAAAGCAAACATAATGAAATTGAGAAAATTGAACGGTCTTTTGACGACTGACTCCTCCTACTCCTCCTTCTCTTATCCTCTAACTAGCTCGTCGTTGTGCGTGGACTTCCTAATCGAACTAAGATGGATCGGGCTGTTGGCTCAGAGAAGGTTTTCTCGGAGAAGGAATAAAATAATAGCCTTTATGCCTTGAGCTAAATCATTGACCGTGCGCTTGGTTCGGACCTACTAAAGAGAAAAGAAAGCTACTAAAGAGAGAGAGAAGAGGAAGTTTTAAAGTAATAAGCTCTCGGGACGAAGGAAAGTTGTTCGTAGATCGACTTCGACGACCGGTACTAGTTAAAAAAGATAGCTAGTTGGGGGATAGAGAGTCTCTCGACTTAGTGACTGCATCAAATTTAGGGGAGATAGAAGTTCGATGTAGGGAGCTTGCGTATGTAAACGAAAGAGCCCTTGATAGCTGAATGCAAGCGTCCTTAGTAGCCTTTCAAAAGTCAGCCTAAGCGGTTACCTTTGGAAAGGCGCTAAAAGAGGCCTATAGGTTCGCCTTTCTAATCTAAGAGATCACTCAGTCATTCGTTAGCTCATTAGCTTCAATCCCGAGAAGTGGTGCCTGGCTTTCGATCTGTTATCTGTTTATACGAGGGCCTCTTTACAATTGGCCTGAGAGCTTTCATGTCAGTCAGTACGTACTTTCATCTCATTATTTTCCTATAGAGTTTTCGAAGCGGAAAGCGACTCTCGTACATTCTCTCTCCTCTGGCAGCTCCCTAATCTAGTCTATAACCAGAAGAGCTGAATTGCGCGGGGACGAACCTGAGGTGGATGGGATGTACGCCTCCTCGCATTGTTGGGAGCTTTTCCTCCTTTTGGAAACCAGATAGGGAAAAAGAACCATACTGATCCTCCCTATAAGCGCGATTCAGGCCGTTCCTCCCTGAGGGTAGGACGATGTCTTGGTCCCGTCATATAGGCAACCTGCTTCCTTCCCGTCGCTTACGCAACCTCTTGCTTATTGTAGCTACTTGCAAAGCTCTCCCCCTATTGTTTTGACGATACCTCCTAGACGAGCAAAGCTCCCTTGAGTCAAACGGGTCGGATACCTCCTAGACGAGCAAAGCTCCCTTGAGTCAAACTTAGGCTTTCCCTGCGCCCTATCCCGATTGTGAAGTAGCTCCTGTTGTTGGGTCACTTCACAATCGGGAGGATTTCTTTTTAAGGCTAAAGGCTAAGGGGCTGGGCCTACAACTGAAAGTACATAAACTCGATATAAGAATAAGAAGGGTGCTCCATCCGGAAAGCCATACCCTCCCTCTCATAGAAAGACAGACGGAATAGACTAATGGGCTGCTTCGAAAGCTTAAACTACTGGAAAGATTGCAACGAGGTACACTAACGGCAAAGGCTCTTGCTCGAATGCGTGACTGCGGCGCGCCTATCGCCCCGGCACGGCACTCTAAAATGCATGTTGGGTTGAGCAAGAATACTGCGACTAGGGAGACGAAGAATGAAATTGAAGGCATAGTCTCAATAAAAAGAATTGAACACCAACCAACGGATTTGATTTTGATTCCGTGAAGTGAAGACACTTATCGAGCCTCTTTTTATAGAGTGGTAGAGTAATATCGCCATGCAGTACGAATTGGATGGCTGGCACTTACTACATGAACAAACAAACTTTGCAGAACCGTTTCACCTAATCGATCGTGGTGAAGTCAGCAATGGATTCGGCGGATCATCCACGTCACGAATTGGATGGCTGGCACAATTCTTACTAGTTCTCCGCACTACTTTTCTGCAGTTGAAGACTATCATGCCTGTTTCATGAAAAACTGGCTGGCTCTGGCTACCTTTCGGAGCAAACAAAAGATCCCCAAATCACACTGCCTGTATGAACAAACAAACTTTGTACAACCAGCTTACGTGGAGAAGATTCCATATTCTATGCCAATAGACTCGTGACATCCATGTACTGAGTCGTCAAATGATCCACGTTAAGAAAGCCCAAGCTTATACGCATTGGCCCACGGGGTGCCCATCTTCAAGAAGGCCCGAATGAAAGACCCAAGCCTACATGAACCATCACAAAGAAAGTCCTACAAATGAAGACTCGGGCCTCTTTCGATGAAACCTCGATGAAAGCCGGGCCAAAGCACAACAAGCCTACCCATCATCAAAGCAAGCCCAAGCCCATGCAAGAATGACCTCATTGTCATGGAAGCCCTTTCCTTACTCCTCAATATAGTCTAGGAGAACGTTTTTCTGACCAACTCTCATGGCTTTAGGAATGGGCCCCTAAGCTAGCGCTTAATCTACTTTATTTTTATTGTAAACTCGTGCGAGTCTAGCTCTTAAAGGTCTAGGATTCCCGTTATCACTAGTCTGAGTGCCCCGAGATCCAGTGCCCGTAACGTAATATGTCTAGTCTCCTAGTGCCCTTTGGGAGGAGTATCTCCAGCTTTTTCTTTTAAGTCAGCGGTATCTCACACGCAACCTCCTGCAGAGTAAAGGTAAAAAGCATATATTATTTTCTTTCAGGATTGAAGATTTCTTTCTACAATAAGCCAACTTATCCCCGGGGTCACGAAGATCTAAGTAAGGAGGGAGTTCTAGTGACTAGTTTGAAGTGGCGAATGCTCTTTCTTCCTATCTGGGAATCATAGCCTAGTCTGACTCATCGAAGATGCACAGACTCGTCTTTTTTTACTTTTCACTCCTAGCTGTGAAGAAGAAAGTAGTAGCTTCCAAGAGCTAGGAAGCTGAGACAATTTCCTTTCGTATGGAGCAAAGAAAGCAAGGACTGAACTTCTGCTTACGCAATGAGACGCTAAAGCCCTGAAATCAAAAGAAAGAAAGATTTTTTGTTAACACCCTCCCATCTTGAGCAACAAGAATATTATCATGAGTGCTTCGCCCCGGAATCAAACTTGACTGCATCGGGCTAATTAAGTCGCTAAGCAGCAGTCGAAGTCTCTGGACAATCACTGTCCGCTTCCTTAATTGACGCCATCCCCTAACTAGTAAACTCTTCTCTTCAAGTCAAGTACTTTCCAAATCGCATCAACATAAAAAGGACTTGGCATCTGGAAGAGCATAAGCTCGTCTTCCTATTAGCGACTCGGAACTCTGTTCACGACATGGTTAGCCGCGGTTCGATTGACCGAGGGTTCGCTTTCTCTTGGTGCCCATGGTGTGACCATGTTTTTGGTGGGGAGAGATAGAGATGAGGGCTTTAGCGCCTTTCCTTACTCCCTTACCGGGAATGCATCCAAAGGCGTTCAAACCCGGCTTACTTGGAAGATGGGAAGAATTTCGTAGTTTCGTAGCCTGGGTGCCTGGCCTTTCCTTATGATTCTGATCCCGGGATAAAGAATAGCTCGTCTTTAGCGAAAGTGTTCTTTGTATTCTGCTTTTCGCGTGAACGTGGGCAATTTCGATTCTAAATTCAGTAGGATGTCCCCCCTCGCCTATAAGCCAGAACTCTTTTGGGAGCGAAGGCGACCACCGGGAGAGGAACGAAAGGGCTTAGCTTTTTTCGGGGGAAGAAAAGAGTCTGTCTGGGGTTGAATTTAAAGATCCTCAACCCAGAGGAAGGTATTAACTCTATGATAAGTAGAGGGATGAAAAGAGTCTACCGAAGGAAACTCTTTTAGTTATTACTTTCCACGACGTAATAGCAATCAGAGAACTAGGATAAAAAAGAAGAGCTAACATAAATAGATAAATGGAGCTTTAAGATAGAAGATCAAAGACTAACAGGAGAGGGACAAAGTGATTCGACCGGAAAGGAACGAGTGGGGAAGACTGGAAAGGAGTAAAAAAAAGAAAAGATAGAATAAGAGAAGAATAGGGGAGGCATCCCGCTGACTTGGAAGAAGAGTCATGACACCGGTGGAAGCCCAGTCAATTGCTTAGAGAGAAGCTGGCTCCTAAGAATCAATCAAATCCATATTCTTTGTCTCCTTTTCTTATAGGAAAAGAACGGTGGAAAGAATATGCTACAGAAAAACCTATCCATAGAAGAATGGAAATCGCGGGCTCAGGAGCTGGAGCCTTCTAGGAGGCGGCCGAGGCTAGGTATGCATCGATGATGGCGAGTAATATTTAAAGCCAAAGCAGTGGCTAGAGCCGGTTTTGCTACCCATAGATCGAATAAAGCGCTCGTACTCGTGATCGATCTCACAAGCAATTTAGGATTCCGCGGTCGCTTATAATTATAATAAAGGGAGCCGAGCTTACTTTAAGATGATATCTCTTTTTTTTGAGCTCCTAAAAAGCCAGTTTCATTCCCGTGGGTTGCGGGCAAGTTTTCAAGTCAGCTGGAGTTTTTTTTGAAAAGCAATCAAGTTGTAAAGCAGGCCCGGGCAAGGAGTGAAGAAAGCCAGCATTAAAGGAGTAATATACATTGAGAAAGCTTGCTTAGGAAAGCGGGTTCACAGGCCACGTATGCTGTAATATAACAAGGGGTCGAGACAGCGGATTGGCCACGTTATAACTCTTCGACAGAAGACTATATTCAGAGTAATCTCATCCCAATCATCCCGGCGGAGGGATATATAGAAAAAGTATAAGTTGCCATTGATCTTCTTGGAGAAAAAGGGCATGACGTTCCCTGCCAGTTTCCTTTGCTGTCGATGCAGGCGAGTTGGTTAAAGAAAGCCGATTCTCGTCTCGAATAGGAGAGTACCTTACGTACTAACATAGAATCTTTACTTTAATATAACATATTTGTGTCCAGTACTATTAGAAGCCCCTATAACCAGGGAGTCAAACTAGAACCTAGATAGACTCCGGATATGCTTTCTCAAAAGCTGCTATCTCTCGCTATGCTTTTATGAGTGGATTTGAGAGTGCGGCATAGCTTGAAACTCCTTAATTTGAATTTGAGGAAGTGAAGTATACTGAACTTAATGAAAAGGTCAGTTTGAAGAGAGATGGGGAGAAGTTCCCTTTTTCCCGAGTGTGAGTATCCAACCCCGGCTATTTCTGCTTTTTAGTTTTGAATTTCCTAATATGTGTTTACCCTAATAGATTCATTCAATCAGTACTACCAGCGAGCGTCGAGCTAACGGTCTACCCTTTCTTTCCCAGGTGGTTCCTAAAGGGTAGTAATACTAGCTGCTTGCCTTCCAACTTCAATTCCAAGTCTAATACTAATAGCTTGAGGGAATGCTTTGCTTGGGTTAGCGTCCTTACTTACAAGATTGTGATCTCCAGCTTTCAAGGCTTTGCTTCCTTACTAGCCTGAACTCTCCGCTTCTTCCTCAAACTTTAGCAGCTTTTAGTGTGCTAGCTAGTATATTATCAGTTCATTGGCTAAGGTCCGTTCAAGCCAACTTAACTTCCTGCTAGATTATCTGCTAAAGGGAATCTTTTATTAGCTCTTCTTTTTAAAGAAAGAATGTTAGTTAAGAGTATCCCTCTGAGGTTCCATGTACCAATACTAGCTGCTCTAGGGTCCGGAGAGTGAGTTCCGTCTTCCTAAGCGGTAACCCCCGGTCTAGCTGTTTCCTAGTACCCTGAAGCTGGAAGGCAAGCAAGAGCGAGCCCAAGCAATCAGTCCCCAAGCATTGCTGGTTCGAAGCACACTAAGCCCCGCCGCTCTTCCGGTCCAAAGGAGGACTCCTCCCTTTTTCGAATCCTGTTCCCGCCTAAGAATAGATTCTTCTGTAAAAACTTCCGTGCTGACTCAAGTTCAAGAATAGAAGTGAAGAAAAGCCGGAGATGAATAGAAAAAGAAGGTGCCAAGCAAGGCAAGCCCTAAATCCGCTGAAGAAAGAACTCCGAGTTCAGGATTGTCATCCGCCTATGTTTCAGCTGCGGATTCAGTACCAGTCCAGTCACTAATATCTGTGAACTCTAAGATTCCAAGTCGACTAGTTGCTTCATGTCATCCCCTTATCATGCTTATTAGCTGACTTTGCGGTCCTTGAGCTTCTTTAACTCATATGCTTATCGTCGGTTCTGTAAGCAAGGGAGTGCCTCACTCGACAGAGGCACGAACGATAAAGGAAGCAGTCTGTAAGTATATAAGCTATCTCTGTAAGTCTGTTGTTAGCCAGTCTCATCAGTAGGAGTCCATTCACTTGCGATGGATTCCCTCTCTCTTTTCCGGGTAGACAGAATGCTTGATGTAACTCTATTAGAATCCTCCTTTAGTTTCCAGTCTTAGGAGTAGCGGGAAGATTCACTCACTTTCAGACCGGTTCACCCCCTTTCCCTTGTTCGGGGTCAATCCCACTACGGATAGAGATTCGCATTCGGGAAGGGAACCATAGAGAGGACTAGTGATTGATGCCCCGGGGTGGTCAATTCGGATAGTCAAAAAGGCCAGTTTCGTCTTCTTTCTTCAAGGCACTAGCTTTGAGTTCCGACTTAAAAGCTCTTAGTTGTTCAAAACCAAAAGACAAAGCGCATCGCTCGTCAGTAAAGTCAGTTATTCGCCTTTTATAAACGAGTGTTGTTAATAGACTTGCTTACCGCAAAGAAAGAACGGTTCTATCTATTTATCCGGGCTGGAGCGCCTTTCGAACGGTATCTTTTACGACTTCGCTTTCGAAAAGATAGATTTGACTCTGATTCACCAGCATCCACTACCGGAAGGAATTGCCTCACTTACCACACCTGCTCTTTTTCCTGCCCGAAAACAATAACTTTCTTTCTCTCATGCCCGCCTGACAAAGATAGAATTAGCCCTACCGCTTTCATTGCCCGTAAAGACTCTATCTCTACAGCCGCCTTCTCTTTCCTTTTTTCATTACAAACAAAGCGATCCGCTTGAATAACTAATAAAGCGTAAAAGCGGTATTCGTTCTGACTGGAGCTCGAAAAGGAACACGTAGTAAGTCGACCGGAAGGAAAAGAGTGTAAGCTAGAGAAATCCAATTCTTTTTCTTCATGGCGTGGCGTGGCATCCCTTAGAAGTATAACCTTGGTTTTTCCTGAAGTTCTTTCTTCAGTTGTTGCTACCCTGGAGATCAGTATGAATTTGATACTTTATCATCTGCTATGAGAGGTCTCTGAACGTCAGTCGCAGACATACAGCAGTAGAACGGCATTGATGGGATTTTCCTTTCATTTGAGAGGTGCCACTACCCAGTATCAAAGTCCTAATCATCCCTCTAGTTAGTAAGCTAGAGAACGACATTAGTTATACTCTAAAGGAGTCTATTATAGGTAATGTACTTTTTTTTTTTCATATCTGGAATACTATTTTATATCTTTTTGGACGATCTAGATCGGGAAATTGAGGTTAGCTTTGCTTTCCTCATCCCTTCCGAGTAGAGTAGTGTGTAGGAACTGAGCATAAGCTAAAATCACAAAAGCATTAAGCACTTCCACTAGGGCTACTAGGCAATCTCCCTCTTCCACTACCGGGACGACTATTTACTTTCTTACGACTGATCCAGAGAGCTCAGACTGACGGTTAGGTGGTTCGGTTGCTTCAAAGGCTTCGAGGGGGTGGTTGTGATAAGAAGCTTTTTCTTCTAGGAGGGGAGCGAGTCAAGAAATTCTTGAAGAAATGGTTACTTCCCAGGTAAATCTGTGTACCTGAAGTGCATAAATTACACATGAATGCCGTACGTAAGATAGATCACCACAAGGAGCTCATTAGTAACGGAAGGCTTGCGCTTGCCCTGGCTCTCCTTGCACGTATCCCGAGTCGCTTAAAAAAACAGTTTAATGAAATAGAATTCCATCTCAGCTGTGGAATAAAACCCCCGGTTCGTTGATCTGTGGGCATACGGGTCTGTTCCGGAAATTGCATCGAAACCGGCACCTGCCACTGACCGGACGTCCGATAGAAAGAAAAGTGCGTCTAGCGCCGAATTGCTTAATTCAATCTAGTATAATAGGGCTTCTTCCGATGTCGAATCGGGCGAAGGAAAACTTTTGTGCCAGAAAAGAGGATCCATCCTCTTTCGAAGGTCAGGGCGATAGAGAGACTGGCCAAGCTCCCCAACTTCGTCAGCGGACATATCTTCAGAAGAACTCCCCAAGGTTCAAGAAGCCCTGCTTGACCTCCTTCCCGAAGAGAGGCGGAATGGACCTGGATCGATCAACTGAACTCACACGACTCCGTATGAGGACCGGGAAATTTTGCAGAAAACTCTTTTCTATAAGGCGATCTTTCGGCGACTTTCTTTTCTTTAATTAATGTCTGTTTGAGTTCTTTGTCCATCCCGCCAGAAGGACTTGCCCTTTCTTTGAATGCTGCTTTGGGTCCTAAGGCCAGCTGAGCCGTAGCAACTGGATAAGCAACTACCCGCGGCCGGGGAAGATCTCTCAGATAGACATAGAGGTTAGAAAGTGAGAGCGAGGCTAGCCTTCAAAAGACAAACTCGATTAAACAAAAAGACCAATGATATCTTTCTATCCTTCCCATTTCCTTGAAAAGGGGCAAGCATTGCTTCACCATACACAGGTTCTCTGATCGAGGAGTCCGACCCTGGCGCTTTTGAGATTTTTTAAGGTAAGCTGACAAGGAATTAGTCTTCCCCCTCTCCTTTAGTAGCTCACCCGTAACCCGTAAAGTAGGCAATATGTAATATTGTAGTAGGAGCCTCTTATCTCTTATCTTACTCCATCCGAAGAGGAGAATCTCTATTAAGCTTTCTTCTCAGCCCAAGTTCAAAGACAGCTCGCTCAGTCTCAGAGGTAAGCTTTTCTTTCGCTCCGCTCCTCACAAAGGATGCCACCGCGGGCAGTCTACTAAGACCAATTGGCCAAGCAGGCTCAGGAAAGCTCGCTCAATATCGATCTCTTGCAGAAGAGGAAGTCCGGAAGGTTGGGCTCATCTTGCTTGACCAATTCATGTAGTTAAGAGACCCCTGGATCGTGGAAATGAACCCTTTCTTCTATCTTAATGTTTCCTAAAGGTTTCAAAACACAGAATAGCGAATCTATAATCGGGGCATTCAGAATTGGCCATCCTTTTGGAAAAAGCAAGCTTTCCTGGTCAGTAGCTATCCGGCAAAGGACTTCACTGCAGAGATTTGGTGGTAGGCCCGCATCAACGTATAAATATTCTCCAACCTATTCATTCACAGGAAAGGACATTGTAGATCTTCCTGGGTGAGGTATAGTAGCTACTTTTTTTTTAGCTGGAGAGTCTGGAGATTTGAATTAGTAAGATCTTATTAGCATTACGAATTCGATTACTATTACTCTTATCTTATTATCTCAGTCCTCTACCTCTCTTTTATTCTACTTTAACGTATAGAAAGATTCCTCCCTTACTAGGAGTACTTCAAGAAAGCAAAGAACACTCAACCCTCCGGTTTGTTTTTCAAGAAGGGTTACCCGACTGTATACAGTACCTGGGTCCTCCTCTACTCTGTTATCAGCGGAGAGAAAAGTGCTTTCGAATCTGATTGAAAAGACCCAGAGGGCAATGAACACCAACTCAATCTCGAATCATAAAAGCAAGAAAGACCCACGAAAGAGACAAGTACAGATTCGACTCATCATATACGCTATTTGTGTTGTTACCTTTCTTTCCCTTTGTAAAGCCAATGGACATAAGAAGGAAGTCTTCGTTTGCAATCATAGGTTCTGGGACTGCTTTACCGATCCTGCGTCGACTTTTTGACTTTCTTACCGATGTTACTGTTCTCGAATCTTGAAGCGAAGGGTTAGTTGCCTTGCTGGCAGTATACTTTTCATCTGAGATCTGAGACAGGATCAAGCTTAGATGTAGCTCCAGTTGTAGTTGAAGTGCCAGTTCGCAGCGATGGTAGGTCAGATGAGTTCCCCTCGATTCCAGCCATTGGTGGAGCAGGAGTTTCTCTTTTCATTCCTACTTCTAGCGAGCGAGTTTTTCTTCTATGGCATATTCTACTGCTACTGCGGTTTCTGTTTCGAACCCAATTAGTGAGTTTAAAGCCCCCCCGTTCGTTAGCCGATCCAATAGAATGTGATTCCCGTCTGGAAAGCTCTTTCCCTCATAATAGCTTATCTCTTTCCTGCTTACTTACAAACCAACTGCGAATAAACCTTTCAAAGCGAAATCCAATTTACTTTTTAATTTCTAACAGGCCTCAAAAAGAACTTTGCAAGCATTCCACCATGCCTTTCCGCTTAGCCTATTCTGCCAATTCCCCTTTGATTTGGAAGGGGAGACTTCCGAGATGCGAATCATAGTGAAATTCAAATAAGCTAATAATCGATGCTTTTCGATAGCAGAAGTTCAATGATGATATGCCCACAGTACCCTCTATGGTGATTTGAGCAATTGGTCTTTCGCCTTAGAAGTTCTTCTCCGCTTGACAGATTAAGCAACTTACTAGAGTTCGGGTATTGAACAAAGGGGTGGCAACTTGCCCGAAAAGCAAATTAGCCCGAGTGAAAGAGTTGTAGCTAAGGAGTTGCTAGAGAAGTTCCGAGTTGACGAGATCAAAAACAAATCTGGTAGGACTTTCGCTTCAATTTGGATTTTTTACCCGCTTTAATAAAACAATTTTACACTTTCCGATGGCTTCAGCAAGCAATATCATCCCTCCTTATCTTTGCCCTAACATCACGAATCTCGTCTCAATCATCCTCTCCCCCTTTCCCTAAGGGGAAGTGTAGGCATCAGAGAGGCCCCGTGCAGTGCTTGCCTGTCTACCTCTCTCCGTATTGCATTCATCCCCTTTCTTCTTGTCCCGAAAGC
The DNA here is from genome assembly GCA_035590515.1 of Trichilia minutiflora. NCBI lineage: Eukaryota > Viridiplantae > Streptophyta > Magnoliopsida > Sapindales > Meliaceae > Trichilia > Trichilia minutiflora. The sequence continues at coordinate 34,994 of JAVXUL010056273.1, forward strand.
GAATTTCTTTTTTTTAAATTCAGATAGATAACAAGTATACCAATTATACAACCATAGGGAATAGTTATTGTTGATTGCTAGTTAGAGAACCCAGTTGTTATATAATAAATGAGTTAACAACCAATGGGAATAACACAATAGATAACAAGTAAACCTACGGATAGCTAGTTATTGAGTTTGTTATTTATTAATTGTTTGCTCTTTTTTTTGAAATTGCTTTTGTTGTGGTTTTAGGGTACGAGTTTACGAAATAGGGTAATCGGCACGAAGTAGCTCGACTACTGATAGCTTACGGTGACAGAATATCCTGATTGATTGATATTCCCGCTAGTCAATCCAAGGAAAGATGATGAGAGTTGAGAATGTCCATCCCTTTCTTTAGAGGCGGTGGAAGCTCGACTAGGAAGGTTAACGGCGGCTTTCCTTGCAAAAATGAAATCAAAAACAACGAAGCTAGCCGCTCGTAAACTCTTCCCCTAGCGGCTCTCTAAGAGCGCCTCCAAGCTTCTTCTATTCCCTATCTTGTTCGAAGCATTCGAAGTCTTCTATGTAAGGAATGTGGTTGCACATTGGCGTCTTTCCTCTTGCTTGAGCCAGTCCGCTTTCATTCCAAGCCTTCCCGCGGCCGCATTAAGGTTCATTTTCCTTTCTAATGTTAACTCTTTTGTCTGACCATTGGCCTAGTCTTGCATTCGGTCCTAAGAGTAGTCTATTACGTTCTAGCTTTCTTTAGTAAGCGCCGGCCAGGGAATCGGTATCGATTGTTGAGGTGAGGTGGACTTTCTTCGTGTCTTCGGATTCCCCTATGGCTTTCTTATTGGGCTAACTGCCCATTTCCTTCACATTTCAATGGTGCACCTTTTCTATTCCCTATGTCAATAATCGCGAAAAAGAAAGAAGTTGACTACAGGAAAAACTACATTAAAAGCTCTCTATTCCGTCTAGTCTGATATTCCGTAACCAGTCCATTTCGTATGTCTTTCTAAGCGAGGGGCCGGGTTTCCTTTCTCCAGACCCGAGAGTAGTCCTATGCTTCTTTCTAGCTTGGCGAATTGCCTTTCAGCGAGTAAAGAAAATCATATCAGCCCTTCAAGCTGCCTACTTTCTTTCAGCGGGGAATTCGTATCAGGGTCGAGAATTCGAGTCAAATCTCCGTCTTGGTTGATGCATTTCCTTTTGCTGCATCCTTTTCGGTCAAGGTGAAAGGGCTTCAAGACACGCATCCCTTTCCTTCAAGTTGTTGAGTTGGTATCTCACTTCTTTCGACTCATTCACACCTTCTTCGGGTTTTTTAAGTAGAGTCTATTTCGATTTCATATGAAGTTCAAATCGTATTCTGAAGACGAGGATTCAGTAGATGATGATGTGACGGAAAGAGAGGTGGTATCCTTTTCTACTCTCTATACCACGTCCTCTTGAAGTGGTTGATTATGCTATACCTGCTTTGAGTGCCCTTTCATTGCTATTTGCTTTCTCTGTTCGAAGCTCAGCTGGAATATCAACCTAGTGGGATGAGGGATCCAGAATGACTTCATTGACTGATCACCGAGCAAGAAAGACGCTTTACATAACATTTCAGGCCCAAAACTCTATCTTCGTGTCATCAAGTTAGGCCAACCTCCGGAGAGAAGGTTATGAAAGAATTTGATCTATCTAGTAGCGAACCAGCAGCAAAGCGCTTCCGCGAAGGCGAAGTAAGCGCAGTTTCAGCGAAAATGGCTCGGTAGGCTAGCCAGCTACTCGATAGTTGTTGCTCACACCGAGAAGTCTATGTCCAAGGCAGGGCCGAATGGGCCAGGATAGAAAGCTAGGTCCGTAGTTCAAAGAAAGTCTTCGTTGTCCTCCAAGTATGGAATATTTCAATATGTAGGAGTCAGTGGGGGCTTTCTTTGTATGGAACAATGCCATTGTAGAGGAAGTGAACAAGTAGGGGGCGGCAACTAAAGAGGTAGCGAGACTGACCGCAATTGCAGGAAGAGGTTGGTTGAAACCGGTCTTAAGTTCACAACGTGGAGCACCTACTAGTTTTGTCTTCTTTTGAACTTAAATTCTTTCTTTTTCTCCTGAAGCTTAGATATTAATACTTCCTTTCTTTGAGCTGTACCTATGAGATACGGGATCTATGCCACGGGCTTCCCATAGACTTCCTTCACTCCGCTAGGTCTCAACTATGTTACGTCAATTGAATGTGTTTACTAAGCTTGATTCTAAGCCCAGTCATTCAGTGAAATGACAGGGGAAGACAGAGGAATTCGATCTTCAAGTGTAATTTCTAATAAAAAGTCAATCTAATTTCTAACTAAGGTTTCAATTTCTTTAAATAATTCAGTTTGGTTCATTACCAGATACCTGATCAATTCCACCCTGGGCTATGGGTTCACTTACCACGGAAGTGCTAGTGCTAGGGTCATTCGTTGTGACAGGTACAGAAAGATCCGTACTGCCTCTCGGTTGAGAATCTAAACCTGAAGGAGCACTTCCGGTCTGAAGGATCAGACGAAGAGGAATACCATAAGTACAAGACCACTAAGATTCCCACTACAATAGAATATATCTGGCTACGTATCTCACTTTAAACGAGGACGGGACTCTTGTCTTAATAGAAAGTATTAGAAGTCTATTTCATGTGTTTACTGATAATTTGGAATATGAAGGAAGCTAAGTATAGGTTAATAAATTGAAATCTAATCTAGGTAACATTAATAAGTAAATAATAATTCATTAGATAATAATAGGTATAATAGTACATCTGGTGGAGGCCTATTAGGTTCTCCTTCCCACCACCGGAAAAAGAGGTCTTTTTCGTACAAGTTCGCTATGATTCACTCGTACGCAAACACTTTCATCGATACAACAGTAGGATCACACACTAGTACAACCACGAATCCTATCGCTCCGAGCTAGATGCCTAGCTAAGACCTACCCATAGGCGGGACTACCTTCCGAGCTCTATTCGGTCTTTCTATTCAGCCCCATCGGCTGGATCCGTTATTTCCTACTAAAGAGTTTAACCCAAAGAGAAAGAAGGATTCTATGGGGTTTGCTATCGTTGCTTGACTTGCATTGGTTGACAAAGAGGAATTTGACTGATAATAACATGTAAAAAAGATGTGTATTCAAGCTTGGTATGCCCCTGACAAATATGTTCCTAGAAAGAAAAAGGTCAATGCAATTGAGAAGAGTCGATGCAATCGAGTTGGCTGTAGACAAGGATCAATGATTATTCTATATAATTAGTTGGAATCGGACCATAGACTTAGCGGACAACCTGCCTTCTGTGGTGAACCAGAAAAAAGCGCTTGTGCCTTGTATTTGGTGAATCTTAATGGGCGGTACCCTACTAAGCCCCCGGATACAACGCTTTGAGCTAGTATAAGCGCTCGATACAGAAGCAGATTCCTCTCCAATTGCTTGGGAAAACCGGATTGAAATGCTTTGGATAACCAAGAGGCGGTAGACGGGATAGCGGAACCAAGACTCCTTTTCCAGTTAGGGCTGCGCCCTTTCGTACTGACCGAGATACGGAAGAATGGAGCTCCTGGCTAGGAATTCAATGCATGATCCGAGAAAATGATAAAAGAACAAAGAGGCTTTGATCAACGGATCGTGTCACCTCTGCATTTATGCTGCTAACCACTACTGAGTAAACGGCTGTACCAGCTAAATATGTAAATATGAAAGAAAACGCTGCTATCCAATAAAATGGATTTCTCACGAACCCTATTTGGTTAAGTCCCGCCTCCTGCCAATGCTCGCCGAGACAGGACTGGGGACTTCCCATCGGCCTTGTACAGCCATAGCAGGACGAGACAAAGACTGACGCATGCTATCACCCGTGCCCCCAAGACAGAGGATCTCCTATTCTAACAAATTGTAGAATGTGTGCTATTGGCTGGTGAGTTGGTTAGTCGACTTCGTCTGTTCTTCAGCGGGAAGGAAAGATGCTTTCAAAGAGGGCGGTCAATCTAAACATCATAGTAGCTTTCAAAAGGCCTGGCTGGTCCACTGACGAATAGAGTCAAGTGCGGTCGGTTCCATAACAAACGTAGCTGATCCGGTCAAGTCAAGCGAAGCCGTACCGCCAAGCCATTCAGGTGAAAGAAAGGACTGAACTGAGGCTCCGAGTGACTGACTACTATCGAATCTAGAAAGAAGAGCGATCTTCGACCTTTCCTATTGTTGGAGAATAGGTCTACTAGTTCCCGATTCCATGTGAATGTATCTATATGAACCTAATCTCTCTCTTCATTCTTCTTGAATTGTCCCCGCTTAGAGGAGCAGGACCCCTAGAGTTGAGAGACGCAACGAACCAGCATAAAAAGACTATAGGTCTCAAACTCATCCTTATCTTCATCTGAAAACTCTGCCTCCTGTGGCGGTACCCGGTATTCCTCTTGTATACTTTCTTCCGGGATTTCTACTTCTTCCCTTCCCAATTAAGAAATGGCAACCCCTTCTGATGTTCTTCGATTTTCTCAAGCGAGGCAGCCTCGGCTGAACCTGACTCTGACTCGACAGAATTATCCAGATGAACTTCCTCTTCAAAGAAGAGAGCAGATAGATCAGGGACATCCAACTCCGGTTGAGTGTCCAAGACAAGATCCTCGGGCATGACCTCTGGTTCTATGGGCGTCATGGGTGGAGTTGGTTAAATTAGTGCTGGAAATTGATCCGGTAAGATTCACACTTTTTCATTCGAAAGGGGTGGAGAATGGAATGATTATTCGATTTGTCCGGGATAAACAGGTGCTTGTTGGTGATTCGAGAGAAATGAGATCTGTTGGTTCAGGATAAACTGAATCCGTTGGCTAGGAGGGATAAACCTGAGCCGTTGTTTCGTCGGCTGATGCTGCGGAGCTTTACTCGGCTTTTGAGTAAAACCACTTCTTTGGCTGAAATAAATAATGTTTCACAGAAGGGGGTACCTATTCGACTTCGTTTCATCGGTTGATACTTATGAGATGGAGGCTCCTGGCGCAAACTGAGGGCAGGGGGGATTTGATTCTC
>JAVXUL010056274.1:0-10402 GCA_035590515.1 Trichilia minutiflora
ATATATACACACACATTCAAATAAGCAAATAAAATACCATTTATTATTAATTACCATAATTAATAATTTGGTATTTTCTTGGCCATTGGATTAAAAGTAAGGATTTGGATGATGACACACCACAAACAACCATTGTGTCATGTGTCATCTAAGTATTCATTTAAATAAAATAACATTTATTTAGTATTTAATAAATAAACAATTTATTTATGAATAAATGAATACTTAATAACTTAATGAATAAATAAATAATTTTATTTATTAATTGATATATCAAAATATATCATTTTAAGTTTTCAACACTACCATAATATTTTTCAAACCGACGGGTGCTAACGCATCCTTGTCGAAAAACCTTATTATTTAAAATAAAGAATAAAATTACTAACCGATCAACATATCATAGTAATATTATTTTCGTCAATACGATTTATCATTAACTAGCTTAATGATATATATTTCACCCATCAACAACTTATAGATTATGTGTGTGATCTTCTGCGTTCACCGTGAACTAGACATGAGCGTATATGATCACATTCGTATCTCTTCGGTATAACCCTTTATATCCGAAGTCCCCAATGATCATGAGTAACCTCTAGGAAGATATCATGACCCTTAAAACACAGAGAATAATGATTTAGGTAAACCCATATAGTCGTACTTACATGTAGTACGGTCTCTCTGCTGTCGACTCCCGATCGAGTGCAGGCCATGGAATCGTCAAACCCCTAACTCTATCATAAGTTCAGAACCTTAATCATAAATAGGATCCATATGTCCAAAAACTTCTTTTTTGAACACATGTACTCTGGCCAGAGATTTAGTTCCCGTAAATGACAGTTCTGCTTAGGATCTCAAACTCCAATATCTGAGCCAGCATATTCCATCTTGACCATCACCTACTCTCTATAATAAGAACACAGTGTCAGCAAGCTTGTTTCACCAGGCGTGGCTAGCCCAGTGCAATATACACAAGTGAACGATGTGCCTCACTGCAGATTACAACCGTGATGTCTCAAGTTAAAGGACTAATGGTACATTAGTATGGTTGTGCGATGAATCATTGACTGTGGATAATCACCCATGTGATTCTATTACGATCGATCATATTCAGTATCACATTCACCAATGTGGTACCCATGTTTATGCTCTTGTGACATGAGCTCGTCATCCAACTATTAGCATCCAATACTAATCCATGGCAGCAACAAAACATGTCGGTCATACAATGTCACTATCCCTCGTGACACTACCTCAATCGGGAACAAGTTTTAGAATGTATTTAAATCAAAGATTTTGTACTCATATTTTATAACTCCTTATAGATAGAATCTCGACATATAATACAATCTGATATATATCTTACATCAAATAAAATAAATAAATAAATTAGCAGCTGAACATAATACAAGATAGAATAATGTCATTTAATTAATCGTAAACAATTATAATTAATTATAAAAGGTATATACATAAGAAAATATAACCCTGAACCATATGATACGATTGGTTCTCAGGCATATCTCTAGCAGTCTGGACACTTGTTGATCCACCAGAAGAAATTATTCTTATTGGTTATAAGTGGATCTATAAGAGAAAGATATATAAGGATGGTAAGGTAAAGAATTATAAAGCACGGTTTATTGCAAAAAGAGAGTTGGATTATGAGGATACCTTCTCACCCGTGGTTATGATTAAATCCATCCATATCATGCTAACCATAACAGTATACAATGATTTAGAGATCTGGCAGATGGATATGAAAACTGCATTCCTCAATAGGTATCTTAAGAAAAATATTAATATACAGCAACTTGTTGATTTCGTGTCCACTGCATACAAAAATAAGGTATACAAGTTGCATCGATCTATTTATAGATTGAAACAAGCTTTCTATAGTTGGAATAAATGATTTGATAATACGATCAAATCATATAGATTTAAATAGAACCTAGATAACCTTGTATTTATAAATGGGTTAAAGAACATGCCATTATATTACTCATATTATATATGGATGACATATTACTTTTGGGCAATGATATTGGCATGATGATTGAGGTTACAATCTGGTTATTCAAAACTTACATAATAAAAGACTTTGGAGAAATGACCTATGTTTTAGGGATTTACATCTATAGAGATAGAGCGAAAAGGATAATAGGATTATCCAAAAAGATATACATTAAGAACATACTGAAGAAATGCAGTATGGAGAATTCTAAGAGAGGTTTCTTGCCTTTTTATTATGGTTTTTATTTTTCTAAAGATATGGGTCCAAAGACTGATGAAGAGGCACAGCGGATGTGTGGTGTTCCTTATGCATAGCTATTGGTAGCCTGATGTACACCATACTATATACACGACCTAATATTACGTATGCTGTAAGTGTTACAAATAGATATCAGGCTATCCCTGATGAAAAGCATTGGTCTACCGTTAAAATGATCCTCAAGTACTTACGAAAGACTAAGGATCTAGTTTTGTCTTTTGGATTTCAAAAATTGAGTATACAAGGTTACTCAAATTTTGATTTCCAATTTAACATGGATGATAGAAAATTTACATCTGATTTTGTTTTTGTATGTGATGAAAGAGCTGTGTGCTGGAAAAGTTCTAAGTACTCTATCATAGCAAATTCCATTATAGAAGCTGAATATGTTACCACTTTTTAAGTAACAAAAGAGGTTGTTTAGATATAAAAGTTTGTGTCTGAACTTGATGTTATTTCTAATATGAGTTATCTAATGACCATATTCTGTGACAATATTAGAGCTATTGCAGAGGCTAAAGAACCCAGGACACACCAAAAGTCTAAGCATATTCGGCACAAGTATCACATTTTGAAAAAACTCGTTGGAGCTGAAAAGACATTAATACAGAAAATATGATCAGTAATATGTTACTGACCGATTGACTAGAGTGATGACACTGAAACAACTGGATCTGCATCGTAAGAAGATGGGTATACGATACCACAGCGAATGACTTTAATGCAAGTAAGAGATTGTAAGTGTATGCCTAGAAACCATTCGTATTATCGATTTCAGGGCTAATGATCTTATATAAATATTAGACTATTAATGAAAGAATTATTCTTTATTTACATACATTAGTTGTTTCCTTTATATTAGCATACTCATATATAAAGAATATATGTGAATAGTTTAGATATTTTTGCTTAAATATTAAATGAACTTATCAAAATGTTCCTTATGTACGTGATATAGATTGGGCAACTCTATCACATAGTAAGTATACTAGTTGTCACCTAATGATATTATATGGTGATATATATAGGTTGACAATATGGGTATTGTCATAAGCGCATTAGTATGGATTTATAGTTGATAAACTATATATCAAACAGGGCTCCTATTGACAAATCATATGGTATGCATGTAGTAAATGATTTGTCAATAGATTGCAATAGTGTGCGATGTAATCCTTATATCGGAGATGTTTAGAATCAAACTTTATATGGATGGGTATATTTTATATAGTGAATACGTGCAGGGCTAATCACGCCTTGTACAAGAAGCCGGTTTGGATATGTTTATTTATATAGGTGTTCGGTTAATAGTCAAGATGGGATCTGTTGACTCAACGCTATAGACTGAGAGTTTTTATTGACTCTATCCAAGTTGAGTTCCCAAAAGAATGTTGATATGATGTCCGAATTTTAAGTCTCTGGCCAGAGCAATCATGACATATGATTGACAATTCGTAGAGACATTGAGATTAGGGTTTTGACAGTCCGTGAACCCTTACTTGATCAAGATATGGCAACGAAGGATATTACCTATATGTCATGTGCAATCAATGGAGGTTTGATGAAGATACTTCTTCATTGTGACTTAAGGACTATAGCGCATAACTAGACACTAACCATAGTCATTGAGTAACGAAATGTTCGAGATTGAATTGTTTGGAGTCGAAGTGTTCGACATTACTCATGGTTGAGTCACGATGAACCTTCACAGTCCGCCTAATTCCCTAATTGTTCCCATAAAGGAGGAGGAGATAAAATGTTATCGAGAGAGGGCAGTGACCTCATGATAACTTGGACCTGCCAAAATAAATACGTATAATCGTTATATGTATTTATTATTTTTAAAGTATTAAAGAAATGATATATTGATATCATAAAGTAATTTAAAATAAATTATATGATCCAAAATTATAATATTGATTATCAAACATATTAGAATGTGATTCTAAGGTGAAATGATGAAACACTATATTAAATTGTTAATTTAGTGCAAAATAACTATTTTGCCCCTATGTGATATCAATGTATAATTTAATATGAATTACATATTCAAATTTGATAATTGTGATTATCAAATATATTAAAATATGATTTTAATAAATATTAATAAATTATAAATTAAAGTGTTTAATTTAAATGAAATTACCATTTTATCCTTATGTATAATGTTGATCAAGGGTATTATGGTAAATATATCATAATTTTGGATTTATAGAAATTCAAAATATATATCAATATGTCTAATTACCAAATTCTTTAATGATTGGAGAATTTGACAAATGTTATAATTTATATGGATGAAATGTTGACACTTGGCATATTAATATTAATATATAAATGTTATATATTTTTAATTAATTTTTGATTAATTTTTCTTGGTTAAACATTTTATTTACAACTTTGACTTGATCTCACCCATGGAAAATGAGCTTGGTTGTATCACATCATGTTCCCATTATTATATATATTTATTTGGATAAATATTATATTTAAGAAAATGGGAAAATAATGAAAAAATTGGGTCATCTTCTTCCTCCTCTCTCCTTGCATGAAAATGGAAGCCATGGGAGCTCAAAGGGAAGGTTTTAAGTGAAGAGGTCTCATACTTTTGAGACTCAAATTCATTAAAGAAAGAAAGCTTGCAAGGTAAGCACTTTGATATCCCATTTTGCCACCTAGTTTTCTCATTTAAATGCATAGATTTAGAGCAAGTTTCTTAGGAAGAAAATTTTCATTTATGCATATTTTTGGCCATTATAAACTAACAAAACCTTGCTGAATTCTTCATTTCTCATCATTGTCCACCCACATTCTCCATTTCTAACTTGTTAGGAGTATCAATTTGATGTTAAAAGCGCAAAAAATAATATGGAGAGTTAGGATTTTGGGAAGCCAATTTGTGGTTTTTCGACTTCTATATGAAATTAAAACAAACCAATGGTACCACGAAGTTAGTAGCGACATTTCTAACCCCTCTGCAACATACATTTTCCATTTTGGTAATTTTTGGATATGGGTTTTAATGTTCACCTAAGTGATTTTTGTTAGTTTTATTGCATACATTGTGGTCTTTATACATTAGTTAGATTGTACTGAGGTTGGATAGATCGTTAGAAAGTTAAAAATGAGATTTTAGAAAATTTGAATAGGTATAAATAGTAATTTTGTTACTGTTTCGATAGTTAGTGGGGTCCATTTATTAATTTCATAAAACTGAGTCAAAATACGCTAGTTTAGCTATAATGTGGGTTCGTGGTAACAACATATGGATAATTGGATGAATGACGAGGGTTTTGGTCGTTTACACATATAAACCAATTTTAGGAAACTCGGGTCAACATGCATTTCACGCATATGAGTTTCATTCGAGATTTAGAAATGTATATTGATATATTTTGATATATATGATTAAGTGACGGTGCACGAGCAAGGAATTCACGTGACATGCTAAGGAACGAGGAAAACTAGGGAGTGTATACCCTACCTAAGTGTGAGTGGACTACTTTTGTTTTTGTTATTTTATTTAAAACTTATTTTGGTTTTGATTATAATGATGTTCAAGTATTTTATAGTGGTTATGCCTATTACTTTTGTTTATGTGAAAATGTGTATATACATATAGGTTTTCATATGGTTTTGAAATGGGGTACGATTTGTATGATGGATTGAATTTGCTTGGTATATATATATTTTACATGAATGATGGCCATGGGACAATTTATGATATGCTTATGTCTTGATGATGAATATATGGATATTGATATACTTATTGGTGATAACAGCCATGAGGGCGGGATATTTACTGTAGCTAGAGGGTGGTAGCCTGGGAGAGTCCACCTGGAGGTGGACACCTAGGTGAGTGGTATATGTAGTAGCCTAGGATCGACCTGATAGAGAGGTTGCTTAGGTGAGTGGGGGCTTCACAGGTGGATGTGGTGTATGGTTGTGTTATTATGATGATGTGGTGTGACCTGTAAGTCTTGTCAAGTTAATCACGGATATCATCACGTAACTAAGTCGAGGCGAATGTCAGTGGTGGGCTTGTTTTTATATAACTAGACTATGCACTATTTATTTCTTTGTATTTAGAAATGAATTTTTATAAATAATATATTTTTACTGCATATAAAATTTATTGACGGTCTCGGGATGTCTAGGGCCAGGATAATCGTTGGAAAAGGGAGCCAGCCCAATGATTTTGATATATGTTTTGATGTTTTCAAACTAAGATAAATATTTTAATCCAAACTATTTTATGATGAGTTTAAGATGCGTTTTTTTATTTATAAATTAAGTAGTATTTGCTTATATTCATTTTTAATTCACTCACAGAATATACTCTCGTATACTCATTCTCCCTTACTATCCAGTTTTAAGTCTAGTTAGTCCGCAGTGCATACAGTGGTGGTGATTCTTCCAGATTCAAAGGACCATCAGGTATACTTCTAAAATTGACTCACCTAGAAGTGTTTCTAGTCCACTGGAGCTGTATTATGCTTTAAATTTAAACTATCTTTTATGTACTGAGAACAAATTTGTAAACCCTATTGATTTTATAATTGTTAGTTTGAATCTTTATACTTAATTATTTTAATGAACGTTCATGAAATGTTTGAAATAAATTTTTATAGAAATGTTTGTGATATGTTGGGATATTTTGAAAAGTTCAGGTAATGAGGATGGACATTTGGAAGTGTTTTTTTACTGTCTTTGAAATAGATTTTGTAAAGGCCTTACATTCTCTCAGGGTGTATTCTGGGTGATTGAATACCTCTTGGGAGTCTGTGACAACTATCACATATGGGATCTATGGGTTGGGGCGTGACATAAGGAGCTAAGGTCTCATAAGAATTCCAATCACATTCTGTTGGCTTTAAGGTAAACCTATAGAGTCTTGCTATAAGTTGACTTTAAAATTCACTAATTTGATTATGCATCACTTTAGTATATTAAGCTAAGGCAATTTGAATGGTTAACCTAAGCTTATGAATGGTATAATTGATATGTGTTAAGTTTTCATCATAGCAAATGAAAATTTAACAAGTGACATAATCTTAGCCTTACACTTAAATGACAAATGGAGGGTGGATATGCATGAGATGTGTCTCCATCTTGTCCACACATTTGGAATCATATTTTTTCCTATATTTTGTTTAATTAAATGTTAATTAAATTGGAAAACATATAAGGGGGCTTTATGGATAATTTTTGATGGGTTTTTAAGATGAAAAATGAAAGAAAACACCAAAATTGTGTTTCATTTCCCATTGGTCCAAATTTTTCATACCATGATATGGTAATAAATTTTTAATCATTTTGATCAATAGATATAGGGGCTTTTGATCCTTGAGAAGTGATCTAGTCATGTGTGGAATCAATTTCAAGAATTTAAATTGATTTGTCAAGTGTTGGAAACCCTAGGTTTTGCTAGAAAACCTAACTTGATCAAAGTGTTTTCGATTGAGTTTCTTGTAAGGCAACTGAGGGAATTTAAAGGTCAAGGGCATCACTTTCTAGAGGGGACTCTAATTTAGGTCTCTAAAACTTCAAAATATTTGAACACAAATTCAAGAGAGCATGAAAACCATTTAAGTGTTTTACAAGTATTAAATTTATCCATTTTTACTCAATGTCTAGATTCTTAGCATGCAACCTTATATTTGATGTTTTTAGGATCCTTTGCATGGTAGACACTTACAAGCAATACTAGGTATTTACTAATCATAAGCGCCTCAAGTATTTACTCATGCAGAAGGAGCTGAATTTGAGATAATGAAGGTGGTTAAAATTAATTAAGGATTATATCCTAATAATTGACTACTATCCGGGAAAGGCAAATATGGTGGCTGACGCTTTGAGTAGGAAGTCTTTAACTAGCTTAGCTTATGTTCATGCTACTCACATACCATTATTAATGAATTTGAAAATGATGAGAGTATCCCTAGGGTATGATGAGGTCGAAGTCATTGTGATTAATTTTGTGGTCAAACCTATCCTAATAGATCAAATCAGGAAAGATAGTGAGTTGGCTGAGGCTTGTCAGGAGATTTTAGATGGCAAGAAGAGTGATTTCTACTTCACTTAGGATGGCACACTGACATTCAGGGGATGGGTCTGTGTACCCAATGATAGTGCATTGTGAGAGGCTATCTTAGAGGAGGTTCATAGTTCTGTGTTTGCTATGCAACCGAGCAGTATTAAGATGTATCGAACCATCAAAGAAAGCTATTAATGGTCAGGGATAAAAAAGAATATAGTCGAGTTTGTGGCTAGATGTTTGACTTGTCAGTAGGTTAAGGTAGAACACCAGGGATTTATAGAAACCCTACAGCCTCTATCTATACCTGAATGAAAGTGAGAGCAAGTTGTAATGGATTTCATGGTTAGCTTACCCCGGACACAAACTAACCATAATATGATTTGGGTAATAGTTGATTGACTCACTAAGTTAGCTTACTTTCTACCAATTCAAATTAATTTCCCGTTGGACAAATTAGTAAGACTTTACATAGCAAAGATCATTTAGCTACATGGAATGCCAGTTACCATTGTGGCATATCGAGATCCCTAATTTACATCTTGATTCTGACCAAGACTTTAGAAAGCTTTGGGCACTCAATTGACATTTAGCTCTGTTTTTTACTCTCAAATGGATGGTTAGTCAGAGAGAACCATTCAGACATTAGAACATATGCTTAAAGCATGTGTAATGGATTTTCAGCGTAGCTGGTATATGTATTTATTGAAAGTTTTATGTTCTAAATCATGCTTGAAATATAAGTTTTTCATCCAAAACCCTAGGCTACAAAGCATAGAAACCAAGAGGAATCAAGATACAAACCTTAGGGCTTTTAATGCTCTCTTTGCAAGGATGAATTTTTGACGAAGTTAAGAGCAAAAAATCTAGCTCCTCTTCACTTTATACCATCCACTTCTTCTTCCCCAAGCTTGGCCGAATTTTATGAGAGAGAGAAATGGAAATTAACTAATTTCCTTGTCAAAATAATGCAAAAATAAAAATATTTATATTTTCATTTTATTTTTCATTTATTTTAATTTGTATTTATCTTATAAATGTATTAAATAAGTGGAAAAGATGTGATGCAAACCCTCTTATGTTTAATATATGCAACCATACATTTGAACCAATGGAATTAAAACACAAAATCAAATTATTATCCAATAATAAAAAGACAAGTGTTGAAATATTAACCATTAATATTCATCCATTTTTATTTGAGTATTTAACCCTTAAATACTTGATTTAATGGCCAAATTAATTAAGATAATGGATTAAATAAAATCCATAATTATGGTACAATTATCATAATACCTTTGGTCATATTTACATATAAGGGTAAAATGATCATTTTCGTCCAAATTAAACACTTTAATTTAGATTTTGCATTTTATATTAAAATCATATTTTAATATGTTTGATAATCAAAATTATCAAATTTACAATAAATTACACACATGTATCACATTAGGGGCAAAATGATCATTTTTATCTAAATGAAATTATTTCATTTCATTTTCACCATTTTGCCTTAAATCATATTTTGACATATTTGATAATCATTATTATCAAATTTGGCAAGTTATTTACATTCAATAACCTTATGATATCAATATATTCACTCTTTAACATTTTAACGAGTCGGTGATACGTATAACTGTTATACGTATCGGTTCTGGATTATTTCTATATTTTCATGAGGGTGCTAGCTCTTCCTCGATAATATATACTCTCTATCTCATGTGAAAAAGCTTTAGAGGATCTTGGTGGACCATGAAGGTTCACCTGACTCAGCTATGAACAGATGCCGAACATTTCAACTCCGAACATTTCAGTTGCTCATCGACTATGGTTAGTATCTAGCAATGCACCATAGTCTCTAAGTCATGATGAAGAAGTATCTTCATCAAACTTTTCATCGATTGCACGTAACGTATGAGTGATATCTTTCCGTCGTCATATCCTGATTAAGATAGGGGTTCATAGACTATCAAAACCCTAATCTCAATACTACTTCGAATCGTCGATCACATGTCAATATTATGCGATGGCCATCGACTTATAATCAAGACATCATATCGACATTCGATTAGGAACTCGACTTGGAC
>JAVXUL010056295.1:0-10401 GCA_035590515.1 Trichilia minutiflora
GAGAGAGTTAATTATACTTTAAGTGTAAAATGATAAATTTAACCCTTAATACACATACACTTTTATGTACTCATCATCTACCATTTCAAAATTCCACAAATGTTGATTATAGATAACGGAAGGCAATTTGACAATTCTCGGTTCTAAGAATTTTGCTCAAAATTTAGAATAGACCTCAGATTTATGACTCTGGCTCATCTTCAGGTAAATAGGCAGGTTGAAGCTACCAATAAGGTGATCAAAAGGATGTTGAAGAAGAAACTTAGCGAGCACAAGGGAATTTAGGTTGATAAACTACCTGAGTGTTAGTGTATACTCTAGAAACTATTCTTATCATCGATTTCTGAGATTATTATTTTAATAATAATTAAAAAATAATTCTTTATTCACATACATAAGTTACTTTTTTTAATTAAATTATGCCAGATAATAAAGTACGTATGTGAATAGTCCTGATAATTATTAATTATTAACTAGATTTATCAAATTTGTTTTCTACGCAAGTGATTTTGATTGGACATCAATATCACATAGTAAGCATACTGAAGGCCACTTAAGGATCCTATAGGTTGATATAAGTAAGTTAATAATATGAATATAGTCAAAAGAGCATTAGTATGGATTTATAGTTTGTGAACTATTTATCGAATATGATCAATCATCGATAAATCATATGATATGTATGTAGTATCGAATGATTATACTAATGTGCAATGTAGTATTTTGATCTGAGATATTTGAATCTTACTTTATGTGGATGCGCATATGGTATATAAATACATGATTAGCCATGTCTTATTTAAGAAGTCGGTTTGGTTATACATTGTTCATTTAAGAGTTTGGTTGATGATCAAGATGGGATTTATTAGCTTGTACGATGGGATTGAGAGTTTCTGTTAACTCTATCTTAATTCGAGTTCCTAAACAAATATCGATAGATGTCTGAATCAAAATCTTCGATCGATATTTGTTCATGGTTACGTGTTCAGGACATAATAATTGTAATTCATAAAAGATTAAATTTGGGTTATTGACACACCACGAATCCTAATTTGATCAGGATATGACAATAGAGAGACATTACCCACATGATATGTACAATTAAGTAAAGTTTGATGAAGAATTACTTCATTGTGAATTAAGGACTATGACGTATTACTATATGCCAATTATAGTCATTAAATTTTGAATTGTTTGAAAATAATTCACGGTTAATTCACTTTGAACCTTTATAATCACACCGAAATCCTTATACATCAGGAAGCTACTCTTGAAAAAAAAAATTCAAAATAGAGGTTGACACTGTCCAAAATAATTAAAAACCGAATTTAATATATACATATATATATATATATAAAACACTATATATATAAGTATTATATATATATATATATATATATATATATATATATATATATAAAATTATGGTAAAGAAATATTATTATAATTTATTGTAAGTTAATATATTTCGTTGTTATTTTGACATTTATCTATGAGTTACTTGGTAATTGTTACCATTGTTTTGTGATATTATTAAATCAAATTAATTAATTTAAATTAATTATTATTTTTTAATTATTAAGAAAATAAATAAGTGTCTAAGGTTAAATTGATAATTATACCACTAATATGGATTTTGAAAATTTATATAAATATAATATTAATTAATTATTTAATTAATATTATTAATTATTTAGTTTATTTAATAGTTAAGAAAATAAATAATAAACTAAGGATAATTGAGTAATTTTATAAAATTTATTGATTTGTCATATTGATAATTGTTTATGGAACTTTTGGTAATTGAAAATAGTGTTTTATATTATAATTATATTTATTTATTATTTTTAAATTAATTTCCATTTCCTTAATAGGAAATGGATAATGACTAATTTATCATTTATTTTTAGTCAAAAATAGTTTTATTTTGGCAAGTTACAATTGGTCAATTTATATGAATTTGATTGACTATTATTTTGACAATTATCATTCATAATTATAAAAGAAAAATTGAAAACAAATTGTTGTCTTCAACTTTGGTACATTCGGCCATTATAAGAAAATGGAGAAAATTATTTTTTCCATCAATATTTCCAAGATAAATGGGTTCCTCGTATTTCCACAATGTTTGGATGGTGTAAATTGAAGAGGGGAGATGTTTTTCTAGCTTATCTTCATCATTTTAAGCTTATAACGTTAGGAAAATATTAAAAAAAACGTAGCCTTAGTTTACATATATATTGATATATGTTGTCATCTACGTATTATATGTTTAAAGAATTTAAATTTTGCATGTATCTAGGCTATAAAATTTTTACACCGAGATGCTCTAGGCTAACAGAGTTACTTCAAAGGTAGCCAAGAGAGAATCCACTTTCTTATTGGCTTTCGGATGCAAAGTAGTTATTTCAATCAAAATCGATGTCCTAACTTTTTGAGTTAGTGATTATGATGAGGAAAGGAATGACTTGAGTAGACATCTGAGCTTGGATCTATTGAAAGAGAAGCGTGACTAAGCCATAATAAGAATAGTATCCCATCAACAAAGAATGGCCTACTACTAGAATAAAAACATTAGGCATTGAACTTTCCAAAAAGGTGACTTAGTTCTGAGGCAAGTAATACTAAATACAAAACTTTCTAGTGAAGATGCTCTTGGGACAAACTAGGAAGGCCTTACAAAGTTACCTAGGTTTTGAGACCAGAAGTTACAAACTGGAGACCTCAAGTGAAAAACAAATCAAAAAGCCTTAGAACGTTGAGAAGTTAAAGATGTATTATCTATGATAATTCTCCTGAAACCTTATACTACTATAATAAAGGAAATTTATTGTCCTAAATCTACATTTTAAGTAATGGAATTCTATTATTTTGAAATCATTTTTTGAGTAATGAATTTATACATTTCTAACAATTGTGCATTATTATTCTATAATAAATATGGATCGACTAATTATCCGGATCTTGTGATCGTCAACCTGAGTTCTACATTATTGATAGTTTATCTATGATTTGTATTATTCAATCTGGTAGGTAATCGGATGAATTCTATATTCTATACTCCTTCCATAGGGTTATCTGCATTTGTACGACCCTAGAGTCACTTATAGAGATGGTCATAATTATCCATAATGCTACATGAAGATTTACAACTTATTTAAAATAAGGTTAGCTTATACCAAACACTGGCAAGTGAACTTTGGGTCAGATCAATTTGAATTGTCAAAGCTACTTGTGTTTGTGGGCTAGTAATATGAAATATTGATGTGATCTCTTTAAGCGATAAATTTTTCTAAGTACTTCTGGCTCAGTTTTACAACTTTTATATAAACTTTAGAAACTTACATTTGTGTTTAGAACAATATACAGTTTTTAACAGTTATTTGGATTTGTTGAAGTTATAAATATGCGTAGACACTTAGGTCGAGAATATACTATGATTAATAAAAGAAGAATTATTTATAAACTTAACGAATCATAAAGAAAAATTATTAGAGTGCTCGGGTATGAATACAGGATCAAATTATTTGTCAAATATTTCAATAAAGAAGAAGTATAAAAATACAAAGTTCAAGCCTCGATATAAGAGGTAGGAAAGGGGTCTTATAAAACCCGTTTTTTATGGTTATGGGTTTTATAGTGAAATCCTTATAAGATTATATACTTGATATTACGTATAGATCATGCTTTAGAAGGTGTAATAACTCGAAGTTATGTTTAAGGAGGTGTGTGGTATAGAATATAAGACTATAAGAAAGAATTAGATTTTTAACCCTAAAATCATCTCTAATTGAGAAAAAGTTCCTATTATTTTTGTAGAGTTCAGAGAAAGCTTTCCATTGATATATTATGGGTTCCGTGATGATATCCGAGTCAAAAATTATGGTCATTTGAAATAACAGTCCTCAGAAGAAGGAGAAGAGGCAAATGTATCGATACCTTCGTAAAAAGGTATCGATACGTTATAGGTAAGGCTAAACGTATCGATACCTTTAGAGAAGGGTATCGACACCTTTCAGAGTTGAAAGCCAAACCCAGGGTATCGATACGTTGAAGGTATGATGAACAATAACGGGTCAAACGTATCGATACCTTGACAAGGGTATCGACACCTTAGTGATAGAAGAGTGCGTATTTACAACAAAATGTATTTATACGTTAGGGAAAGGTATTAACACCTTGCAGGCTTAGTGAACAGTAAATAATCAAACATATCGATACATTGGAAGAAGGTATCGATATGTTGCAGGCATGATGCCAAAGGTATCGATACGTTTTGTAGGGTATCAACACCTTTGAGCATTTTATAGCCTATTTACATCGACCAGGAGGATCGTCTTCCTCATTTTAGTTTTTTATTTTCTCTCTCTCTATTTTTGAAAGAAACTCTTTCTCTCTCACTCTTAAAACTAATCTCTCCTATTTCTCAATCAAACTTCGTCATTTTAGTTCCTATAAACTGAGAATCAATACCAGAACTTAGAAATCTCCATTGATCGAAGTTCTAACCATCGGTTCAATTGCACTCACGAAAGAAGCGTTATGATAAACAGTAATTGAGAAGAGAGATCCAAACCAAAAAGGGGGCTTCAAGCTCACCTACCAGTTTGGGTAAGCCTATTTTTTAGCTTTATTGTTTGTATCGATAAATTAGAGGGATTTAACTTCTATTGGTATTGAAATAACTGAGAATGACGTGAAAGAGAAGTGAGAACGTCTATGGACAGTGTATAGTAGTATATTAGAGAGAGAAAGGGTAGAGAGAGAGAAAAAACATTAATAGTGTGATTATATATTGCATTATGCATGCACATTATGACAGATTGTTGAATCTGCATTTGTATGTGTATCGAAGTGCAGTAGCCGAGACGGGAGAATCTCTGTCGCGAGGAGGATACCGAGAGGATGGTTTTCTATCCCAGAACTGTGAGTGGACACATTCCTTTCCTTCGCCTCGTTTTATGTTATTTTTGAATAACTATAATGCTAGAGATGATAGTATATGAATATGTATATGTATAACTGAAATGAGAAAGCGTTGGATGTATGTTGTGTGGTGGCCGGGTTGGCCCCTTACTTGTGATAGTATTAGGATTATTGAAAATCTTTGATTTGCCATGAATGTGAGACCGGGGGCCTATAGTGCTTATGCTTGATATTATGATATTATGATTGTAAGACCTGAGACCAATTTGATATATGTTTGTGAATGTGACATAGTCGAGTGTAATAGCTGGGGTGCCATACTTGTTAATTTGGTCTTGTGAGCCAACATATTTTATTTTACTGTTTTGGTCTTGTGAGCCATAAATGATGTTTTTGGCCTTGTAAGCTACCAGTTACTTGATTTGCTCTAATGGGCCATTGTTATTGATTCATGATTTTGTGTGCCATGATATCGATTATAAATATATGGGTGAGGATTGGCCATACAGCTCATGTAGAGTGGGTGGAATCCAATAGACCCCGGAGTGTGGATTGACCATACAGTCCTAAGTAGGATGGGTGGAATCCATATATTCAGGCTAAAGTATACTAGCCTTATACTGATGTGATAGTATCCCCAATCAGGGTTGCGGATCAGCCATACAGCTCAGAGAGAGTGGATGGGATCTTATAGACTGAGGGATATTATACATCGACACACATCCCCAACCAGGGTTACGGATTAGTCATATAACTCTAAGAGAGTGGATGGGATCCTATAGACCGAGCGAATATACATATTTGATATTATATTGATTTTCTAGATATGTATATGATGTCACATTTTACTATGCTTGATTTTATGATTATGAGAATTTTTCGTAATCAATGTATGGGCCTCTGATTTCTGTTTTTGTGTATTTATCTATTTACTGAGTATTTTTCCAAATACTCACCCCACACTTCCCATTTCAGGTTAGTGTAGTCAGGCGTGGTATAGTATAGTTGAAGTGAGACTTTAGCACAGTTTTTAGGTATTTAACTCAAGTTTTTACATTATGGTCCACTGTACAGAAAATTATTTATAATAAAATGATTTTATGTATTTGACTTGGTTAAGAATAACTTGTATTATATTTTGAGAAAATACAAATGCTGATACATGTATAATCGAAAATATTTTATATTATATTATTTTATATTATTTTTAAAAATGAGTTTAAAAACAGGTACTAATACCTTACGGGTCCTAGGGATGGATTCTAAGTGATAGGATGTATTTCTGAAATTCGCTGTGATTATCACGTGACCAACTAGGGTTGTGGCATTACAGGTCTTTTGTGGTTTCTACAGTCAGATTAACTGGGAAAGCAGCCTGGGCAGTTACGGTATCAGAAGGAATAGTTTGATTATTTTGGGCTATGATAGGTACTGGGGATCCTTGAAGTCAAGCATGTCTTGTCCCAGGGCCTGATATAGCCAACCGAGATTCAAGTCGGAGTAGTGAGACTTAAACATCTAACAGGTTAAGTCAGCTGCCTCATTGACCCGTCATCAGTAGTAGTCTTAATAGCTTCTTTAACTTTCTTCAAGTTCTTGGTTGCCTTTGATTTGCAGCTCTCGAGCTCCCCTGTCAGCTCATCCAAGCTGAATCTCAGTTTTTAGATTTGATGACTCAAATTGGCTTGAGTTAATTTTGAGGCGGCTATTTTGACCTCAAAATCTTTCTTTTTCTTGGCCTATTCAACCTCTTTAGTTTTGAATTTTGTTCTTTCAAAGTTCAATTATGCCTCAACTCCCTTGACCCTGCCCATAGTTTACTGATTCTACCCTCCTAGTTTTTTCACTTTCTCGATGTCCTTCCTCGCCCACCTTTGTTACAGTTTCATCATTTGGAGAGCTTAAACAAGAAAAAGCTCAGAGCATCATATTAAAGCCATAAACACAAAGATTGAAATATAAAGTTAACAGAGGACTAATTTTATCCAGAAACCCATTAGTATATAAATTCATTCGCAGCTTACGGATCAAAGTCCTCAAACTTCTGTAAAATATTGGGAGAAACATGCTTCCCAATATCGTTCACCATCCTGAAAAGATGAGAGAAGTATTTTCTCTTCTCTTTGTATATGTCTTTTAATCTCAGCTTGAAAACATTGATCATTTGGTAAAAATTATCACTCTTTGACTTTTTTAGAGTGGAAGTCTTCTTTTTCTTTAACTCTTTTTTTTCTAAGAAAGTGTCAACGATAGCTCTTTTCCTTTTATCCTTGGCCTTTGAAGACGGGCAACAAGTCAGAGCTACTGAATGAAGAGGGATTATGCCACCTCAGAATAAATGAGCCCTCATCCCTACTCGAGGCCTTCTTCGTTCTTCTTTTCTATGGAATCACCTTGGTGGGATCCTTGACTTTTTTTCACCTTACGACCTTGCTCAAGGCAACAAGAGAACTTGTAATAGGTTCTCTTGAGGCCATAGATCCTGATAAAAAAGAAACTATATTGTCATAAGATTATATATGAATGGTATAACGCAACCTAACAACTTATTTACCCTTAGCATAATTGGTCTTTTAAATATTCATAAAGTTTTTATTTGGGCACATCTTAACCAAACTCGAGGTTATTAAGCTTGTCTCAAAGAGTAAATTTTTTTGATCTTATGATTGAGACATAGTAGTGTTAATTCTCTCAAGGATGTATGAGTTTAATCGCGACTTTTTCTCCTATATAATAGACTTCGTGAAGGTCCTAGAGATTGGAATAAAAGGTTCAATGTTCTAGTTCTCACCTACAAAGAACCATTTATTTTTCTAATCTTTGTTACAGGTGATATTTCTTTGATGGGATTTAGCTTCCTAGGACGAGCCTATAAATAAAACCACCTAAGATTCTTTTCAGGATTCCTTTTTAAGAGGTATAAAGATTTCATTTCTTCTAAGGAGGTGGTGGTATCTTAGATCTGGCTCCATAGGACGTAAAGTCTTGACAGAATTATCTAACTGTTGAGGTTCAGCTGGTAAGGGGTTATTCTGAAGAATGCAAAAACTTTTGTGAAATAGCTTTGAAAAGGCAATCTAACTCCTAGGTGAAAACGTTTCTCATTGAAGGTAATTTCACCCTTGAGGCATGCTTCTCATTGTTAAAAATGTCAAAGCACACTATATAGGCTTTTAAATCAGATTTCATGATCAAGAAAATGAGCTAACCATGTTCATATAAAGATTTTGACACAGAGATAGGATCTAGGGTTGTAACAAATGCTAACTTTTACACTGAACTGTCTCCCTGAGAAGGGTTTCGGGGATACTGAAATTAGATATAAAAGACATTTTTGTTGAGAGAATAAGGAAAATAATATCACTATAAGTTGTTTGGGGTCATCAATAACTCAAAAAAGTGTGCGTATAAATTTCATTATAACCCCTACATCTAAACCCAGGTCGAGAAACAAGCTATGCTATTTATCAAGTCTCCTACATCCATACTAATATTTATGCTATTTTCTATGCTACTAGTATCAATCTTCTAAAAAGAAATAATATTAACTATAGCAAATGTTTAAGTTTGGATTTATTAGTTGTACATGTTAAAGTAAAATAGAAGATTCAATTAAGATTAGAAGACAGAATAGAGAACTTATTAGTGATGGAAAATACGATAAAAAGTTTGAAGATGTTATGGGATGCAGAATATTGAAGATTGCTAAGAAGAGTAAATAGTTTGCAGAAGACAGGAAAGTGAAAAGGAACCAAAGGAAAAAAAAGGTATTTATAGAGATAAAAAGGGAAGTTAGTTAGCTTAGTAAACCTGATCGAGAATTTTCTTCAAGTGCACAGAGCCGATCATAGTAATAAAACCTGAAAATATTCTAAGGTATCGAACCCAAGGGAACAACTAACTAATTGTATACCAAGAACTTGAATTTTATGAATATTCTAATAAAATAAATGCAAATAATCTAAATTCAACAAAACAATAATGATTTACTAGAAAACAATAGATGCAAACGTTAGGTTATCCAGGTTTACCCTTTAAGCACTACTGAAATATAATTATGAATAATTCGATTTTGAACATCATGAACTCAAATATCATATTAATTTTCTGTCAGAATATTAATACTGTAAGTAATTAATAATGATCACCTGTCGATCTCTCAATTATTAATCAAGCCTATTAAATTTCAATTAACTTATAATGTCATGAATAACTAATTATATTTCTTTAATTAGTTACTCATGTTCGTTTTTCTAGTGCCTAGTTTATGATTTACCTGTCGGTCCTTCTCACAAATGTTAACATTTCTCTTGTGGTGATCAATCACAAGAACATCAATAATAACAAGAAAAACGAATCAAAACATAAAGATAGAAAAAATTAAATTCATTCAAGAATTGTTCAAATCACAAATCAATATTCTCAAGGAGGCTTCCCCTTTAACCCTAATAATAAAATTAGTTCCTCATACTAAACATACTAAGAAATAATTGAAAAAGAAAATCTAAAAACAAAAGATGAAGGGAGAAGAAAGAAAAACTAATTGAGTCTGTCCAGATCTTGTTCGGGTTGAAGCTTTATCTTCTCTCTGGAATGATGCCCAAAAGTCTTCAAGAAAAATCTTCAAAAGAGAGTAAGAACCTTAGAAAAATGTCTCCCCCCCTTAAGGTTAGTAATCTCTCCTATTTATAACAATTCTCTTACAAACTTAGTGAAATCTGGATTGTACAAGGACCAAATTCAATTCGTCGGGCACTGGGGTGCCACTTTTTGGGCGTCAGGGAGCCATGATTTCTAGAAATTTAGTGTTTTCTAGCACAACAAGGGCTGAGGCACTGGTATATGACGCCAGGGAGCCGTGCTCTCTGTCCAAATAGTGTCCATGTGCTATTTCTCATCTTAGATTACTGTAGTAACTCTGATTCAAGCTTGATTTAAACGACTTCAAATGCAAATAATTAATTCATGAAAGTTCTTCATCTTTGAGTCATCTTTCTAACACAACTTGAATTATTCAATTCCAATGAGTACAAGCCAAGATATAGATAAATTTTCCTATAGTGTGCAAAATTGATACTCAACCACCACTTTGGAGAAATTTTACGAAATCACTCTTACACAACAAAAACAGTAAACAAACATGAAATTTATTCATAAACACTCAAAATCAAGCAAAATTCAAGTCAATAATAATGAATAAAAATTAAATCATCAAACTCCCCCAAACTTAGACTTTTACTCGTCTCGAGCAAACTAACCTAAAATAAAAATGAAAATATAATTCTACTCCATTTTTGTAAGACTTACGATTGCATTTAGCGTATGCAACAAGCCTTTTAAACCCCTAGGATGACCCTAGTGAATGAGTGAAGTCTTGTGAGGGTTTTCAGAGGATCTATCTGATCTCAATTAGATTATGTACCCAAGTATAGGTAGTCTTGTTATAGTATAGTCCGGTGAGTCCAAGTGTCGTAT
>JAVXUL010056303.1:0-10400 GCA_035590515.1 Trichilia minutiflora
ACAGTCACGAGTGTCACCACGTGACTACTTGACAGCCAACATCAGTGGTGGGCTTATTTTCTAACTAAACTGTGCATCGTTTTAGTTTCTGCATTTAAAATATAATTTTTAAATAGCATATTTTACCTGCATATAAAACCCATTGATGGCTCGGGATTACGCCTGATGAGCATAATTACTGCAAGATTGGCTATGCCCGATGATTTGCTCAGTATTTGATTTGTTTTAAATTGAAGATGTAAAAGATAGTTTAAACGAGCTTTTCTTGCAATGTTTCTATTTGAATAAATATTGCTTGATAATGATTGTGTTTATATTTATTTTTTTTATTTAGTTTTATCGTTTTTATTTCCCTCACTAAGTATACGTTAGTATGCTCACCCCCTTTTCCCACTCACAGGTATAGCGCAGCGGTAGCGTGGATGGTGGTGATTGCATCGAAAGTGGATATCGTAGGTATTGATCCTATACTTGACTCACTCTCACTGTACTGAGTCCACTAGGAGTGTCATATGATATGTATGGCTTACATGTTTTTCATTGTTTTCAGGAATATAAAAACTCTGAAGAAATTGTGATATTAAAGTTCGTAATAAAATACTTTTTGTCATTTATAATCAAATTTTAGAAATTTTGTATAATATGCTTACAATATTCTTGACTCAATGATGTGTGATGTTATTTTGAAAGATTGGATTTGATGGTAAATATTTTAGAAGTGCTTCAGATGCTTTTTGATTGAGAAGTAGTTTGGGAGTTTGGAAGAAATTTTATTGGAAGTGCTTTATATTTATTTATGATTTCATCCTTATAGATTCTTAGTAAGTGTTCTGGACCTAAAGAATGCTTATTAGGAATCTGTGGCGGTGTCACAGGCGGGACCACGGGTTGGAGTGTGACACTTTAGGCTAAAAATTGAGATTTAATCGGTGAAGACTGAAGAAATTTGAAGAAGAAGAAGATTGCAGAGAGAGCAAAGAGGGAGAGGAGTGGAGAACATGAAAAAATGAGAGAATAAATAGTTTAACCCCTATTTATAATACTATACAAAATTATTAAAATACCTTTGAAATTATAAAGGAAAGAAACTTTCAGAAAGGGGTAAAACAACCATTTTCTCAGTTTTGATATACCGTTCCACCACATTCAGTTGACCATTTTTCATCTTCAATCGACTGAAATGTCTCCTTCGATTGACCAAAGTTTACAAGCTCTTTATCATAATTTGCCCCATCTTCGATTGACTGAAACACCTCTTTTAGTTGATTGAAGTTTGTAATTATTTTGTGCCATGATTTTGCACATCTTCAATTGATCGAACCACCTCCTTCGGTCGATCGAGGTTTGTAAATTTCTAATTTTTCACTTAATCTCAACTTCGATCTCGTCTTTAACTTATTTCAAAAAATCTTAGCAACTAAATTTTCTTAATTTTTCATTAAACCTCAATGTTATGTCAACTATTTATTAATGATAAGTAGACTTACATATGATGGAGCTGATAGAAATACCCTCAATTAAAAAAATAGGGTACTAAATTTGTTAACAGAAAATGTTTTTTTAGGAGTATAGTTGTCTTTGAACATTGCTATATAGGTACCATTAGAGTGACCCGAATAAGTTAGAATAAAAAGTTGATTTTAGGGATAGGATCATAAAGTTTGGCCTATTTTCATTTCATCCCTACTTTCTTAAAAACATTCCTTTTTGTCCTTTCTTCCAACTCCATTAATAGAAAAAATTTAATTTTAGGGATAATCATTGTGCAAGTCCCTCTTATTTGGTTTATTTTCTCATTTTGTCCCTATTTTAAAGAAATATCCCTTTTTGTATCTGTATTCAACTCCATTAACAAAAAAAATTTGATTTTGGGGTACAATTGTCTTTGAATATTACTAAATAGGTACTCATTATAGTGACTCAAATGAATTAGAATAAAATGTTTGATTTTAGGATTATAAACATCAAGTTTGGCTTATTTTTCTAATTCGTCGCTACTTTTTTAAACATATCCCGTTTTGTCCTTCTATCCAACTCCGTTAACGGAAAAAAATGTATGATTAGGAAAGTATTGAATTTTGGACCTTAAAGAATAAAATGTAATTAACCATTATACTAAACACTTAAATATTAATTTTATTTGTATCTTCATTTTTATATGCATAAGATTGTATTTGATGAGTAATTTAAACAACAATAAATATTAACAATTAACCACTAATTTTATCATTATTTTAAAAATATATTATTATTTAAAAATTAATTGCTTTATTAATTTTAATTTAAAAAATTAAAAATATAAGTATATTTAATATTTAAATTATTAATTATTTAATTATTATTATTATAAATTAAATATGAATTATCACATTTTTAATCTCATAATTAGTTTTAAAATATTGAAATTTAAAATTAAAAGATTGATGTATTCTTAAATTAAATATCAATTATTCAACTTTTTATTATAATCAAATAAGAATTATGTAATCTTTAACTACACAATTAATTTAATATGTATGTATATATTTCTAAATTAATAATAATTTTCAAAACTAAAAGTAATATGCTTTACTATTTTATAAATAGATTTGTATAAATTGTCTAAAAAATTAAGAATTTTAATTATAATTAAAGTTTTGTTTTTTATTTTTTTAATTTAAATTGTTCATTAATTATAATTTTAGGTTATAGAAATATAAATTACTAATATAATTAATATTCTATTGTTTCGCATGGTGGTAGAGTGATTGCATTGTTTTATTGAAATTCAAGGTTTGAATCCTTTTATATATTTTTTAACAATTTAAAAGATTAAGGGTATTTACGTAAAATCGTTGAAAAATAGGGGAATTTTTTTTTAATATTTTATCCTTCATTTTATTGGAGCTTAAGCCCATGCCACTTGCTTTAGTTTTTGGGTGAAATTGATGACAATTTTCTTCCCTGTTCTTTATCTGTTTGGATTTCATTCTGTCTCCTATATTTGTTCAGTTTGATTTATGTAATAGATCTGCTTTTAGCATCGATCTTACACGCGAGAGGCTTGTTACGTTCATTTATTAGGTATAACAGCTATATAACAATTAGTTCCTTTTTGGTACAAACATAAAACAGGCAATACCAAAAGCATCTGAAGATGGGAATGCAAGAGAATTAGCATATGAATTGGGTCCTGAAAAACCTCCAACAAGCACCATATTGAAAAAGGAGTGTCAACGAAATATTTATTATAATATGAGTCCAATAGAGGTAATTAACTTCATAGTTTCAATTATGATTGTAGACACTACTTTGGCATCGATGCTTTTAGGGCCTGCTCCTGTCATGGATTAAGATTTGTACAATTCAAAGAGCGAGGCAGAAGATTCAGAGAATATCCCAAGATTGTATGTAAAAATATTGAATGATAAGAGTTACAAAGACAGAACTACGAGATGCTATGATTAAGTGGTGGCCTCCATCTCAAGTATTTGCTATGGAGAGTGATCATAGTCCATTTTTCTCCAACCCTTTTGTTCTCTTTAGAATTCTAGTTCAAGCTACCAATTCCATACAAATGTGATAAGGAATTCTTGAAATATTGAACCACTTTAAATTGTTAATGACAATAATAAATCATGATGTACGATGTGGAATGAATTTGGTGATGTGATCTCTTATTAATTATTTTGTGTCGGACCGGCATATTTGAGTCATAATACTGACAAAAATGAGTCAACATCACATAGAGTTTAATAAGTTCATGGATTATACTAATAATAATGAATCGACATCATACAATAGGAGTTTAATGGTTGGCATCTCTCGTATTGAATCGGTTATATAAAATACTAACACAGATATGATCGAAACAAACTTAAATTTTTGGATCCAACAGAAAATTTTATATAACCTTGTTTATGTTGATGCAATAATCTCTAAATTAAACCATTTACTTATCTTAATCCAATTCTGGCAACCATTTTTCTTTTTCTTTTTGATTGATGTTGATAAAATCATGGTACTTTCCACCTCTTAATTTCCGACATAGTAGTCCAAATTAAGCTGAATTTTTACAAATTTATCTTATACACAACTCATCAACAATATGTTTTTCTTGTTTCTTCCGAACAAATTAATTGCTTCACATATTCCTCAGCATATACCTAAACCAACTAAGTTTGACTATGCTTTGATTTCAAAACAAACTACTATATATTATCTTCTATATCTGGTGTTCTTCTTAATTAACCAAGTTTCAATTATCATCCATGGAGACTTACAGGCTTGTGGGGCTGATGATCCTTGTCCTACTTAGCTCTTCTGTCGAAGCCGAAAGTAAACAAGGTTATACATCATATACAAAAGCAAACAATATACATCATATTTTGCAAGCAAAAACAGACTAACAAGATTCTGTGTTTTTGTTCGTCTTACAGAAAAATCACCCTTAGCTCATGTAAATTTGTCACCATTTCAAGCATGGAGAAGCGCGTACGAATGCATCATAAACGCAAAAGTACTGGTTTTTATACAAATTTATTCATACCAATTGATTTGGTAACGGGGTAAAAGAAAATAATTTCTTGCATTATTGTAAATTTATGAACTAACTTTAGTTTATCTGTGATAGGAATCACATCGTTGCTCACCAGAGGACAAGTTAACTATGAAAGGAGAGATTTTTGTCACAAAAGAAGAAACATCAGAATATTGTAAGAAAGAGGGGTGTGGAGAACATATCCAAAGCGTGCTTACATGTATTCATCACGCTAAGAGAGACTTCTGGTTTGCTAATAAGGCTACTGTAAGAGTCCTCCAAGATGCCATTTCAAATGGATGCAAAAATTCTATAGGTAAATTAATGACTATACAGCATTAAATCTCTCTCTCTCTCTCTCTCTCTCTCTCTCTCTCTCTCTATCTATCTATCTATCTATCTATCTATCTATATATATTTATATGTATATACATATATATCTTTTTATGAGTAACACCATTCTAGACAAGGGTCTAGTAACAGTGTTGATTTTTTTTTTCGTTTCCCACCTTGTAAGCTCCACACCACCTCATATACAAATAGAAATTAAAAAAATTCTTTCTTTTGAATGTATATAGTGTTACTCTCATAAAATACAATGGAAAATATATGCTAATTAGATTTTGCATGGTTGACACAATCGCAGAAATCAATACATCTGATTACGAGAAGAGTGCAGCAAACCAGTACCAGAGTTTTCCAAAGTTATTGATGTTAACTCTACCAACAGTTTTGCTCATGTTAATCTTCAACTTGTGATCAGTTAAAGCAGTCAACCCGTTTATGGGTAGAAATAATAAGTGCCTTTTATATGATGTAATTTCTGAAACAGATATAAGAGTAATAAACAAGTAATTTATTTGCATATATAGTTATTATGAATTCTAGTTATCTTATTCATGGATCTATTTTAATGTTTTAATACATCTTTTTATAGCACATATGAATTATATTGTGTATCTTGACATTTCCAAGTCTTCTCTCACATATTTATGGGTGTTTTGAATTTTTTTTAATTACTTATATTCAACTTGTTATTTAAAAATTCGAGAAAGCATATGGTAAATCTTTTAAAACAGTAATTTTCAAATAAACAATAAACAACCAAACAGGTTTAACATGTTTATATAGATGCAAGAGAGGAAAATAAATTTATCCACTTTCTAGAACATAATATATAACGTAGAGTTATCCTACTATCGAATAGTCACAACAAAGCGTCTTCATTGTAGTCTTACTCCACCTAATATGGGAAATAAACACCAAACTAAAGTATATACATTAAAATTACGGGATTTTTTGTTTTTATTTGTAAGGAATTAAAATAGTTTTGTTACAAATATAAATTATCTGATGTTATGGAAATATCATATACATATTATTAAACAATGAAAACACACAATAAATAAATAAACAATCAAACAAAATTCAAAACATATAATATTAGTTATTTATTTAACTACATATATAAAGAATAAATTAGACCTTTTTATAATGCATATGCATATAATGTTTGATTTAGTGGTATTTTTACTAATTTTTCAATAAAATTCACCGATTAAATTGATAAAGCAAATTTTATTGGCTATTTAATTGCATTGAATAAAAAATTAGTGTAATTTAAATTAATTTAATCTAAATTTGCATTTTGTTGTATGTTAATGTACAAAAGTTACCTTAACCTTACGCTGACATAGAGGCTACCCGGTTGATCTTGAGCATCTCTCAGTAGGATGATAATGATTTTGGTTTTTGTTAACCTACAAACACAAATGAGTTTTGACTAGTGTTGGCTTGCCAATAAAAAACTTTGATACTTAAGTTAGTCATAGGCCGTAGGACAAGGGAATGAAGAACAAAGAAGAATGGAATAGACTAGAGTAAGGATGAGCGTTTATAATTTGAATTAGTTTGAGATAAAATTTTAAATTAATTCAAATATTAAAATTTGAATTTTAGGTAATTCAATTCAATTTAATAGCATATCACAAACCATAACCAATCCAAATGAATTTTAGGTAATTTAAACCCAATGTCCAAACTCTGAATCCAAATCACATATGTGATTTGGATTGGTTTGGATTCATAGTTTAGACATTGGGTTTAAATTAAAATAATTTCTTACTATAGATTGAGTCCAAATGTAAACCTTGTTCCTAAAATTTAGGGGTAATATGATCATTTTATTATATTCATGCACATACTTGTGCATAATTTACAAATAGTTGCACAACATTGAGGTTTAATGATTATTTTGACAATTTAGTTTGATAAAGATTAAATTTTAAAGTCTTAAATACAAAAACTTGAATAAAATTAAAAGTACTATTATTTACAAAAGGATTCCAATGATATTTTTTAATTTATTAGATGTAGAAAATAAGTGTCGATAATCTTAGGAAGGGATCAATATTTACTAAGAAAAGTATTGATACTTTATAAAGAAAGTGTCGATACTTTTTGAATAAGTCGATATTTATAAGTAATGTATTGATATCTTATGAGGAAAGTGCAAAAATAAACAAAACTTCCCGAGAGTTGAAGGAAGAAATTATCAGTTGAGCCAGATCAATCATTGGGTAAAAGTGTTGACATATTCAAAGTAGGAATTTTAATAGCAACATCTACAAGTTGCAACAAGGTTGATACTTTTTTTGGAAGTATTGATACTTTAGGTAAAAGTGTTGACACTTTTAAAAAAAGCATAAATATTTTTAAGTCAAAAAAATTAGATATCTACTCAATAGAGTTAGGGGGAGAAATTACTAAATGATCAAGTCGATACCTATTGGCAAAGTATTGACACTTGAAGGAGAAGTGTTGATCCAATAAGCCAATGTATCGGCACTTCATAGAGAAAAATAAGAACCGACTTAAACCTAATGCAAATCATAAAATATTTGATTCTTGGATTCTTTATTTTGCCTATTTCAAAAACCTTCCTCTTCAGTCTTTCTAGGGTAATGTTATAGTTGTACGAGGCTTTTTAAATAAGGGCCAAGAGTAAGCATGGGTCATTTTCTCCTTCACTATCTTAAGCATGGGTCATTTTCTCCTTCACCATCTTCTTTCTTCTTCTTCTTTTTAAAAATTCTTCTCATTCTCTCTTTAAAATTCCCAATAACACCCCTAATTTCTTATAGATTCTTCAAATTAATCTCAAGTTTCCCATTCAAAGCAACACCTAACCAATGTTCTTAACCCTCTTCAACCCGTATTGCTCAATTTGAGCAAGAAATAAGCATAAAAGAAAGATAGGGCTTGAAGCAAGTAACGGTTTCTCACATTCAACAAATATTTTGTCCTTTTAAGACTTCAATCGAGCTTTAGGTAAGCATTCTAACCTATTTCAAGCATAGATTTAGAGTTTAATGAAATATGATATCTAGGACTTACTGTTCATCAAAGGAATTCTAGAATTTAGTTATAAATTCAAGAAATAGAGTTTGAATGTGTGAATACAATTTCATAATGAACATGGCCATGGGATTCACTTGTAAAAATTGGATAAATATCTAAAAAATGAAATATGCCTCAATAGTCAAGTGTTGACTAAAAAATTTAGGAATAGTAATTATAATTATAATATATAAGAATGCATTGATATCATTTAAGGTATAAGAATTGATATTATTGTTAATGTTTATGAAATAGGCCTTGATATCACGATAGAGAAGCTTCTGAGATGTTAGGGATAGTAGAGAATACATACCCTCCTTATAAGTGAGTGAAGTTTATTAAATTTTATTGTTTTTAAATGTTTTATATAAATTAGTTGTTTTATGAAATTAATAATACTTTTTATATGTTTTGATTATTGATAATTAAAATAAATGGCCTATAGACTGTATAATACTTGGATGAGGCCATGAAACCAATTATGTTTTAATAAAATTGATTTACATTTCAGTTTTTATATCCTTATGAAAATGATTGTGTTGAAATGATGATTTTACAAATGATCATTTGATTCCATGATGAATATGGATTTTATGATTTTATTTGGATTTGATGATTAATATCGCATGAGTAATATGGTCAAAGGGTCAGGATATAAATATAATTACTATAGTTACATGATAATAACTTAGGACAAACTAAGATAGTGACTGTCCTAGGTGAACCATGCACTGGTAGAGCTGTTATAAAGGAGGATAATTATGTATATATTATAATATAGAGTGGCTTACTAGGTGAAAATGTCAAGGACAATCACGAATAGTATCATGTGATTACTGGAGACCAACATTAGTGATGGATATTATTTTATTAAAAAGAAACATGCATATAGTTTTATTTATAAATATATAATGTTTTGTATAACATCATCATTGATTTTTGAATTAAAAAAAAGATCAATGACAGTCATGAGATTACTATTGGTTAAAATAATTACCGAAAAAAGAAACCAGTCCAATGATTTTTAAATAAACAGGTTAAGGTTTTTAAATAATAAATTTTTTCTATGTTTTTCATAAATGATTTTATTCAAACCTTTTTTTATTAAAATTGTTAGTTTTAATACTTTTAAATCACTATTTTTATATGTTAGTTCACTCATGAAGTATACATCCATATATTCATCCTCCTTATTCTTTAGTTTCAGGTTAGTAGAAGCCTAGTTAATCAAATTAAGTGTGATGATATCTTAAAAGGTTAAAGACCTTCAGGTATATCCTTACTCTTGACTCACATTTAAAGTTTCGGGCCCATTGGAATGTATATAACATTTGATTTATGTATTTTTATAGGATTTGTAAAAGAATCGTGAAACTATGAGTTTTGTATATTTTATAAGTTGACGATTTACTTTTTTATGAGAAATGTTATGTTATGTTTTTGAGGTGAAAACTATTGATGATAATGGTGTGTTTGCTTGGGATGATTAAGATATTAATTTGGAAAAAGATTTTGGAGTAAAAAAGAATGATGTTTTAGATAAGTTTATATTAATTCTTGGTACCATAGATGCTTTATAGTTTCTTGAGGTATATCAAGAGCATTAGAATATATCTCAAGGGCTTATGATGGTTATCACGTATAAGCCTCATGGATGGGAACTTAACACCAAAAGATAAAATTTTGGGCCTTAGTTTATTTTTTGGTCTAATTTTAATTTGCTTTTTGATCCAATTTTAAAATGATAAACTTATTATTTTGTCATATAATATTAACAAAATAATTAATGTATTATTTTATCATATAATATCAATATTATCATATAATAATAACAAACATACTTAATATCTATTTAAGTGATTTGGTTTGATGGTTTGCAGTTTAAAATTAATCCAATCTATAATCCAAATTAATAATAGCAGTTTATAAAATATCAATTAAGAAGTCGATCCAAATTTTTTAAAACTAATTCAAACCGATCGAATTAAACAGTTTAGATCAATTTGAATTAGATCGATTTGGATTTGTCCACCCCTAACTAGGCATTATTTTTGTCTATTACCCTCACATGTTTACCTTTAGGCTTTAGTTAAAAGAGATGATGAATAGTAAAATATATTTTGCTAGAAAACTCTACCCAAAAGTTATGAAATGACTCAAAAACACCAAAAAAAAAAAAAATCCCCCCCTAATGTTGAGGTTGACTCCCTTTTATAGATATGACTACTGTAATGACCCGTACCTCTCCCCGAGGGTATAATTATCATTTTTTACTTCTTCTGTCCTTACACCTGCATTCATTTCGCGTTTCATGAGGTTGTGGGTGTGATCTTAGGCTCGTGTGGGGCCTATTAAGGTGAGGATTCGAATTTTGGTGGGTTCGATCGACCGAATGAAGGATTCGTTCGACCGAATCGTTGGGAACTTTCTAGAAATTTGTGGTTTCGGGTTCGTTCAAACGAATAGGGGATTCGTTCGATCG
>JAVXUL010056324.1:0-10399 GCA_035590515.1 Trichilia minutiflora
GACATTAAAACATAAGTTCTTCATGAAATAATATCACAACGCCGCCTCCACATAAAACATGTTTCTTTTTATCTTCTTAGGACATTAAAACATAAGTTCTTCATGAAATAATATCACAACTCCGCCTCCACATAAAACATGTTTCTTTTTATCTTCTTAGGACATTAAAACATAAGTTCTTCATGAAATATCCATATATATATATATATATATATAAGCATTAGAAACCATAGAAAGCAGTAAAAACACAAAAGGTTCCACTCACTTGTTAGGGAGGGTACGCACTCCCTAAAGTTCCTCGCTCTCTGAGCCTACACACGGATATCGAAACTCCATCAATTCACATTCTAAGTTACCAACGAGACTCGTATGCGAGGAATGCATGCAACCCGAATACCCAAAATCGACAAAAACCCAAAATTGGCTAAAACTCTTCTTTACTCAATTAAATATCTCATTCTCGACACCGACAATCCCACATTGCACTTAGGATTATGCATTTCAACTCGATTCCATAATTTCGACATGCGGACCCCATATACTCGACGGAACAGTAACTCTGATTACTATTCATATTTTCCCATTTTCTAAGAAATTGCATCTCTAGCTTCCTATGACATTCCTGACTCCATTACAACCCAACAAGCATTCTAAAATCTATCGAAATGCCGTAAATCTACGAAAATCCATACGAAAATAACTACGAATCAAAATGCATAAAACATGAAAAAGAATACACAGACGAGTTAGAAACGGAGCTACGAACCTCGTTGTGTGGTCGGTTTCCTTCAATTTGGCCCCAAAAATCGAAAGCCCCAAAATGAGGTCTGAAACCCTAGCTCCCCACTTTCGATTTTTGCTCTCTTCATGCCAATTAGAGCTGTCAAAACGGGTTCCCGTTTAATCCGCAAAATAAGCGGGTTAGGGTCAATGAATTTTGGCCCACGGGTAAAAGGGTTAAAACCCGTTTAACCCGCGGGTTAAACGGGTCGACCCGATTATAATAATTAAATATTTAAAAATATTTTTTTAATTAAATATTTATTATATATTTATAATAATAATATTTTAATTTAAAAAAAATAAATTAAAAATATTTGTTGTTATATATTTATAGTGTTTTTATTTTTTTATTAATTTTTTAAATTTTTTTAAAAATTATAATTATTTATTATTTATTTAATTAATTAATTAATTTATTTATTTAATATAAACGGGCTGGCCCGTTTAACCCGGTAGCCCGACGGGTTGGGTTAGGATTGAGAATATCAACCCGTTTATTAAACGAGCCAACCCGGCCCGGCCCGCTTAAATGCTTGGCCCGAAACGACCTGGACCGATTAAGCCCGGCCTGACCCGTTTGACAGCCCTAAAGATAGTGCAGTTATGTACGGATATAGTTAATCAAATAAGAATTTTCAGCATATTTTTAAGGTACTCGATTCATTTCTATGTAGTATGGTCTATTGAACAAAAATATTGTATTAAACAAATAAAATTTATGTATTTTACTTGACAGAGTATTTATTGTAATGAGTTAATTTGAAACGAATATTTATTATAGCGAGTTGATTTAAAATGAGTATTTATTATAATGAATAGTATTTGAAAGGACTTGTATTGAAACAATAATGTTGATTTACATATAGTTTGAACGTATTTGAAAAACTATAATATTTCGACCATGTTTGTAAATAAATTCGAAAATAGGTTTTAATGCCTTCCGTATTTTTAAAGTATATTCTAACTAATATAATCCATTTTTTAGATTTGGGGTGATTGTCACGTAACTGATTCCTATAATTGGAGCATGACAGGTCAGGTCAGGTTATCACAAGAATATTGACCTTTACCTGCTTAAAATTTTTATGAATTATAATTTAATTTCTTTAGAGAGGTTAATGGATGAGAAAATGGTGAGATAGGTGTAGATTTGATCTTTTTAATGATAGGTGTAAATTTGTACCTCTTTTTTTACTCATAAAGATTAATTCCTCTTCTTTCTCATATGTATCAAGA
The DNA here is from genome assembly GCA_035590515.1 of Trichilia minutiflora. Lineage (NCBI taxonomy): Eukaryota > Viridiplantae > Streptophyta > Magnoliopsida > Sapindales > Meliaceae > Trichilia > Trichilia minutiflora. The sequence continues at coordinate 2,020 of JAVXUL010056324.1, forward strand.
ATGAGTTTTTCAATAATCTTACAATTATGAAGAGTAATGACTGCTTTAATTTAGTCTATGTATTAGTTAACATTTGAATTTGCTTGGTTTTTTAGGTTTGGCTAAGATTGAGATGGGAATTTTTCTTTCTGATGAATATTAAGTATAAATGTAAATTTTGTAAGAATATCTTTCAAATCAATCAATGATTGAGCTATTTGATTACTAAATAACTCTTACTTTCTAATGAATGCTTGAAAAAGTTCTTTAAGAGTTTTTAATTTTGACTGATGATATAGAGGTGGATTGGAAGGCTTTTGTGGTTAAGATGTATGGGTATTATAATCACTTCTCTAGCTAAAATTTGGATGGTTTCTCTAGTTTGGATCACAAATGTTGGAGTATATATATGAATAAGGTTTCTGGGCATAATCTATGGTATTTATTTGTTTATGCATCACTTTTTTGAATACTGAAAGATTTAGACATTCATTTATTGAATGTTTACTATTATCACAAATATTATGAACATTTTCATACTTAATGGATATGATATTTTTTACTTTTCTTAGTTCTATAACTTCAATCTTTCTTACTAAACTAGCAACCCTAGCATTTATATTATTTTCTTGATTTAAATTATATTTTTCTACTAGAATTAATTAGATTAGAGTTAATTGAATTATATGAAGAGCTAGTGGTGTATCAAGATTGTGAATTTTTAGCTAAGTGATTTAAATAATCTAATATGTCATTTGGATCTTTTTTCAAAAAAATTTTATCGTACACAGTTTCAATGAATTGTTTTGTCTCAGTGTTAAATCATTATAGAAAAAAATAATTGTACGTTATTTTACAAAACCATGATGTGGATATAAATTTAATAAATATTTAAATCTTTCATAATATTGAAAATATGTTTTATTTTTTTAAAAAAATTTAAAATTTATCTTTTGAAAGCATTTTGTTTGAAAATTTTTTCAAAAATTTGGCTTGTATTTTGTTCTAATTTTCAATTGATCTAGGCTTTAAAGAACTAAGACAAATTTTAGCATTAAGACAAGTTTCAACTTTATCTTTTAAAGAAAAAGAAAATAACTTTAATTTAACAATTTCTTTACTATATACTTGATCATTAAAAGTTATACAAACTTTTTAAAATTCTTTTAAAAGTAAGTAAATACTTTTATATTATAAGTCATAAAAATTAAGAAATAAAGGAATTATATCTAGTTTAAAGTTAAAGTTGTTTGTGTTAATGGAAAAAATAAAGTAAGAAGGAGTTGAATTTTGAGAAGATCGCAAAATAAAGATAATAATAAAAATAAAGTGCGCAAATTAAATGTGTAAATTAAATAAATGATGGGGACCAAGTCTCTAACCTAAAATTAAAATGACAAGAAAGTAGATAACTAGAAATTAAATTACGATAGAGTAAAGTGTGAAAAAATAAATGAGTAAAAATAAAAGTTATAGGAGGCTTAACCTTTTATAAAATCAATTTTATCTTAATTAATTATATTCCTTTACATTGGTACCAAAAACTTATTTAGTCTCAAATATATATATCCAAGTATAGATAATCTTGTTACAGTATAATCCGATAGTCTAAGTTTCGTATCTATAAAAAGTGTTTTTTTCAAAATGCAAGGTTTTTGTTTAAGGTCCGAAAGGCAAAGTAAATTTTAGTGATTGATTGATTTTAAAGGTAAAGTTATCAAATGAATATTAAAATACAAATTAAAGATACTAAGGCTTTGGAGATTAACATCTTTGAATCATAGTAAAATAATCTTGATTTTTTTTATTACTTAATAAGATTAACTAAAGAGTTATCTTAATTAGAAGATAAAAATCATTTTAAACTTATAAAAAAATATCTTTTCTATAAAATAAAAAAATTTGAATAAAAATTTACCTTTTAATTAATTGATAAAAATATTTAGAAAAAGTGTTTATAACATATAAAATATTAAAAATATTCTTTATGTCATATGTCTACAATAAATCAAGAAATGTGTTTTCAAATATTTAATGTATCAAATATCTACAAAGAATTAAAGAGTTTAAATACACTAACACATATTTCAAAAATAAAATTTTTAATTAAATAAAAAGGCTAAGTATTGAAGTAAAAATGTAGGATCAAGAAAATATACCATTAATCCATTAATGGTAATCTCCTAACCTTGACTTGGAGAATTAAAAACACATAAAAATAAGAGAGTTTAGAACAAAATGATGATTTTTGAGTTATTCTTAATTGTTCTAAGTTGCTTTCGAGTAAAGAATAGAGCCTCTTATAAAGACACTAAGAAGAGATAACAGGAGAAATAAAGATTGATACTTTTGGTTCTTCAATCAGTCACTGAATTTTGGTGTTAGCACCAAAATTTGATAGAATTTATCTTTCAAATTCAAATGGTAGTTGTTGAAATTTGTCTTATCTTTCCATAGAGACTTGGCCGGATCAATTAGATTTTATAACTCAATTTATGATTTAAATACTGAAAAAAAGTTGGGCTAGACTATTGGTGAAAATGGACTCAATTTTGGCTTCTTAAATGTCCGAATTTTAAGATCACTGTGAAATGAATATTTGTAATCCATTGAATATTTTTGACACAAAATTTTGAATCATCTTCAAATCTCTGGGGTTTAAAAAGTTATATTTATTTAACCGTTTTTCTATCAAAAGAGAAATTAAATAGTAATTAGACATAAAATTAATTTTAAACAATAAGCTAGAAATATACTTTAACTTGAGAAAGTTAATCACATTATAAAGTATAAAATAATGAATATAACTCTTAATAAATATACATTTTTAAATACTCATCGCCTAACTTTACTCTTATCTAAAACTTCAAGTCTAAATTGTGGGAGTAGTTTTTGTGGTCCCAACATACATGACCATTATACACTATCAGATAGTGTATCAAGTTCAGAATCATACTGTAGATATCACAGTACCCGGTCAAAACTCAGATTCTATGTTCATTAATTAATGTGGAGTTCAACCAGATACCAAGTTATACTTATGTTCCTAAATAAATAGCTTGAGAAAAACTGAAAGAACTAATTCCCTCAGAGTAGGTAACAAACTATGAAGAAAGCTTTTAGACATTTTCATCTCAAGTACAGATCAGTTTAATATAAAATATTTTTTATAGATCTACAAGTAGAAAATTAAAAATTTGCTTTAAACTAGTTAAAAGATCTGATGCAATATTTCTTATAAAGTATGCTATTGAAACAAATCCTCAGCTCGAAATCTATGCTTTTACTGAGCATGAAAGTCCTATTTGACTTCTCCAATAGCATGATCCACACGATCCAAATTGTTCTTGTCCAATATGTATTGAAGGTGCGAATCCATATCAACAAAACAGTTATAGGAAAGCTTACCAATCTCTTAAACTTCTCCTTAATAGACAAAAGAAAATACCGAAACCTCGAACCTCAAATGCTTTTTATGAAGTATATAAAAAATATATTTCAGGTTTTAATACCCTTAGAGAATCCAACGACAAATATCAATTCATAGTTCGCTACTTAGCTCCATTTGCATCAACCAAAAATCCTTCTCTCACAGGATAGGGTGATCATGATTTACCACTAACACCAGTACCAAAACCAAAAGTCCCTGCTTGGAAACCCAAACAAGCATAGAAGAAAACTACTCTTGAAATCCCAGCCATAGCAATGTACCAACCTCACCAATATCCATAAACACCATCTCCATCTTTTCCCTTGATAGAAACAGTAGAAAATCCTATCACCAAAGACAAGTCTGAATGGAAAGTTAAAGCTCCAAATCCTCAGTGTCACACTCAGTCTCTTTAACTAAGTTGTTTTAAACTAGCAATCTAAAAATGCTTTTAGAATCACTATCTCCCGAAGATAGATACAAGTTACAACAACCACCAGAATAAAATCCAGTTTGGCTCAACAGTAGCATCAAACTCTCACACTCATTGAATATTTGAGAAAAAGAATAAAGGAGCTGCACACCATCATGAGTCACTTGCAACACTCAATTCCCTTTGACCCTTACCAAAGAGAAATAACTCCTCTCAAATAGCAACTCGTTTCTCTTGAACAGATGGTTCAAATATCTACATCAGCTATCTCCTTCCACAAATCCTTTTGATAGAATGTTCTCTCTCAAACCTCTACCCTATCTCTTACCAAAAATTTCTCAAGCCTTACCTATACTGCAGCCAGTGTACACTTGATCTTGGTGAAACAAATTCTTTCTCAGACAAAAAGAACAATTAGCTCAACAAACATCTTAACCAAAACCACCAAAAAGAACTTCAATAGTTCTTTTACTATACCTTTATCAGTTACTGACCCCTTTACCACCAGCCACACAACCATCAAACCAAATGACCATTTCGCCTAACGCTATCACCACATATCTCCAAAATCTTGTTATTAACCCAGAAGACCAAAACTCTGATACACAGTCTTCACCAATAGATTTTGATAAAATCTTATTGTATTTTTAGTTTCCATCCAACAAACATCACAGTCTCATGAAGAACAATCCTCAACCACTCATCCACAGCCTCCGCCTCAACTAGCCAACAATAACAACTTGAACCCACTGTCTGAATACTTTCTGATAAAGAAGGCTCAACTCAAAAAATATAACCTATTTATCTTTCTTCAAAAAATCACCATTTATTTACCTTTAATAAATGACTGTATAATTAAAGAACAAAGGAATTGTATTGCGGAGATGACATCATGGTGTAACTTCCAGGTATTTAAACTAGGCAACACAATCAAATCAGTAATTCTTGATTTTATGGCAAGAATGAATGGTACTTTTCAAGAATGGTGGCTTTATTTAGGAGAATACAAACAGATTCAAATTACAAACTCTAAAGGAATGGACCAATTCAAATTTTTTATCTATTCGAACTTTCTTGGTAGTCCAAGACATGTTGAAGACAAAGCTAAAGAAAAGTTTTTCAAACTCAAGTTTGTTTTTTTAACCCCAAAAAGCTAATCAAATATTTCAAATTCGACAACAATTCTATCTTATTAAAGGACTTGATGATCCTAATCTTAAGCAAGCTTATTTGAATTAACTTTCAGATGCTATTGATTCAAAAACACTTCAATTCATAGAAACACAAAAACTAACTTAACTCAAGTTTCTTTGGGTGATCTATTTCAACATGTCTTACATCAACTTCAGAAACTTTGCAATAGCTTAAAGTTCTTAAAATAATACTCCATTGTTCAAAAGAAAATTGAAAAAACATGTGATAGATGTGAACTGAAGATTAAATGCAAAAGAGATTCTTTCTGCTGTGATTGTTCTTACAAACGCAGAAAAGGAAGAAGGTATTTTTAGAAGTTTCAGTTCAATAATCAAACCTCTGTAAGTCCAAATTCAAAAGACAAAAGAGATTCTTCAGAAAAAAAAAGACCAAATTAAAGCAAATAGATGTTTTATTTGCAAGAAAATAGGTCACTTTGTAAAACAATGTCCAAAAGCCAAACAGTGAGAAAAAGTCATGAAGATGATATCCCAGATCATCCCTCAAGAAATAGATTTTGATTTAGAATCCATATTTTTATAAAAAGAGTAGAAAATTGTTGAAACTCTCTTTTATGACAGGAGAAGAAATTCCTTCATCAGAAAGCTCAGATAAGAAATTCTCTAATGATTCCTCATAATCATATGATTCTTTTCAGATCCAACACTTTTAAATACCTTCAAATCCATTAGCAATCCCAGTCACAAACCCTGTCATCCCAAATATTCCAATCCTCATTCTAACCACAAAATATGACACCATGACCTTATTACCTTTATTGACACTGGCATCATAAGATTAATTCTTTATTTTGACATAATTCCCTCTAAATTCTAGAAACCCCATTCGTAATATTTTAAAGTAACCAACAATGAAACATTCTCTACCAACCTTATTAGCAAACCAATTCATATTGAATTCTTTTATGGGTTGGCTGTCATACATAAGTTTCTTGGCTTTCCCCTACTAACAAAGGATATTATAATTATATTTGATATACTAGCCCGGCTGTTTGAAAAAGAATTTTACTCAATCCCAACGGCTATATAAGTGTTATTTTCATCTATAAGTCTAGTCTAGTATCAATATCCTATTCAACTCATTGGAAGATATAAAGATTTACATTTTAAATCACTCAATAGTAGATAGTCATTCAGACTTTCTACAAAAATTTTGTTCGTCCTTTATAGAAAAATGAACATTTTTGGATCACCTTGTCCTTCAGAAAGAATGAAGACCTTATCCTAACAAAATCTAGCCATTGAGAAATGAGCTTGGACCATCTCAAACTTGTTCAAGTAGAATTACAAAAACTTCAATAAAAAGGACTTATTGAGTTCACACAGCTTTTATGGGTCTGTCAAGCCTTCTACGTTAATAAACATAATGAACAAATTAGAAAAAATTAAAATGGGTTATTGATTATCGATCGCTAAATTTATTTTTAGTCAATAATAAATTTTTAATTTCTAACAAATAGGTTTTCTTTGCTAATCTTTCACAAGCAAAGATTTTCTCCAAGTTCTATGTTAAAGTAAGATTTTGGCAACTTGGCATTCAACTTGAAGAAAGATACAAAACTATATTCTACATCTCTGATCAGTATTTCCAATAATAGGTTATGCCCTTCGATCTCAAAATAGCTATATCTATATTCCAAAAAGCAATGGCAAAAATATTTACCCCTATGATATTTAATTTTTGGTCTACATTCATGATTTATTGTTATTCTCACCAGACAAAAAAATACATATCAACCATCTCAAGCAATTCCATGATATTGTCTTATCACACGGAATAATGCTATTACCAATAAAATGTGTTTTCCTAATTGATAAGATTGATTTTCTTGGAATAGAATTTACAAATGGAACCTAGGCCTTAAAATCACACATTGATTAACAGATTTTAGATTTTTGAATAAAAATTTCACCTATAAGCAAGTTCAAAAGTTTTTTAGCATTATTAGTTACATTATAGACTTTATCCTAAAGTTATCCTCTGTCATCAAGATATTACAAAATATGTTCAAAAAAGATGCCCTATCATGGTCCACAAAACAAACAATAGTTGTCAGAAAGATAAAAAAAATAACACATCATCTCCCACGTTTCCAAATTTCTTCTCGAGAAGAAGGATACTCTAAACAGATGTAAGTGATCACTACTAAGTAATACTTCTTGAAAAAGTAAAGAAGAAAAGTAAATGGATACAAAAGTAGCAATTTTTCCATAGGTAAACAACATTAATACTCTAACTTTCAAAGAGATCTTGATAATAAAAAGAAGCATTGGAAAGTTCCAATTTTACCTCATTAGCCATACTTTTCACATTGACGTGGATATGTGTTTATTTCAAAGAAGCTCCAATTCAAGAAACGAAAATTTTCAATGCTCAAATACTTTGATGGTCCCCTTAGTTTTTCTAGTTCAGCATTAGCATTTTCTATATAAAAAGTAAATCAAAAGTTTTTGCATATGCATTCTTTCGACCTTTCAAACCAAATCACTCCTTCCTAATAATCCCAACAATCAATATGTTCCAGGCAATTAGATAATATCCAAGCAAAGACTTCATAAAAACTGATAACATAGATTTTCAATCCTCAGAGATTCATCAGTTAATTGATGAATGATTTTATCACTCATCCTTAGCCTAAGATTTTGTTTAATTATGAGCATTTTTGTGGTATTTTTATGTTTTTCTTGTTTGATGTGTGTAGGTAATAAATATTGATAATACTTCAAGAAATGGATCAATTTTTCAAGGATTTTATCAACCAAGTTACTGCAGTGTTAATCATGCGCATTAATTAGTAAAATAACCATATCTTGAGTTATAGTTATTGGATTAAGGTGATTTAAGTGGCATTGGAAAGCTTACTTTCGGAGATATAACTCTAATGAAGGTTCTAAAAAGTGATTCTCGCTGCATCAAAAATATTTTTCGCCGCTGCAGCGAGAAAGGTAGAAACTGTCGTTGTAGTGAGAAAACTTTTCTTTGCTGCAGCGAAATTTCCAGAGAGCATCGTTGCAGCGAGAATATTTTGCTCCGCTATAATGGGGGATGAAAAATGGCCGTTGCAATGCCAAAACACGAAAAAGACTTGCTTTGAAAACCTAAATCTCTCTCTATTTAAGGAAGAATCTTCTTAGTTTTCAAAGGGAGAGACCTAACGGCCACCAAAGGATCCAAAATACATTAAAGAGCTAAAATTCTTGAAGATTAAGGAAAAAGAACTTGAAGACCACAAAGGGATCATTCTATATTCTTAGAGTTTTCTCTTTCTTTTCTTTAGTTTTTATATTTATTTCTATTGAATAATGAATATGTATTGGATATTG
>JAVXUL010056345.1:0-10398 GCA_035590515.1 Trichilia minutiflora
AAAAAATTTGTATTTTTACTATTTTTCTAAATTTAAATTTTAATAAACAAATAATTAGATAGCAATATTTAGATTTCTAGATTTTATTATTTCTAGAAGCATATCTTATCCTATATTACACACACCTTTTCTCCTTGACTTCTAATCACGTTTTTATGCCTTATTTTTTTTAAAAAAATTAATTTAAATATAATTTAATCACATAATAAATAATTGAGCATAATTTACATATTTTGGTATAAATTATTTTTATAGAAATTGATATAATAAAAATTTTAACAAGCGTTTTAAGAATATTGATTAATAAAATTTTTTATTTTTTAATAAATTTTAATTTATTCTTTTTAAAAAATATATAAAATAAGTGATAATTATAAAACATTACCATATCAATCGAATAAAAAATGGCACTAAAAATTAAAGACAAATGGCTTTCAAATTCAATCCTTTTGAAGTGTTTGAATGATTAATTTATATAACATTTCTATCAAGTGAACTGCCCAAGAAAATCCCGTTATTCAAATGTTCTCCAAATAAAATGTAATTATTTTTTGTTATTTTTTATAAATATAAATAATATATTAAAAAAAGAGAGAGATAGAGATAGAGAGAACAAGCAAAAGGACAAAACTAAAGCCAGAAGAAAACATTAAAAACTTAGAGATAGATATGAAGAAAATTAGGGTTTTGAATATGATCTTGTCTGCCATGTGAGACTGTTCAGTTTCCACTTTAGTAATTTATTATCTATTTTAATATTACCTAAAAAAATATTAATTAATTTCATTGTTTTAATGATAAATTTTTTTGTATGACGTATAAATAAGTACAATAAGATGCTGGTCAATCTTAACTTCTTATTATTCAAAGTAAAATATTTCTAGATGTATCAAGGCCAGTGGTTCACGCAATCTTTAATTAAAATTAAAAATTATTTTTCAAAAAAATATTTTAGATAGGAAGGTTTTAATAGGTTTTATCATAAATATTTTATTAGAGAAATATTTATTTTTTTAAGAAATTATGTGGGATAAATGTCTTTTTCTCTATAATAAAATTTTATTAAACAATAATATAAACATAACATGGAGTATACCGTTTAGCATAAATTTCTCTCCTTGTATAATTAGATTATGTTTCGCAATTACCTTAATTATAAAATTAGTCTTTTAATTACAGCATCCTTTCAATAATAAAAAGATAAAATTTTATAAATAAAATTAATCTTTTAATTACAACATCCTTTCAATAATAAAAGCTATGTTAATTATTTTTATTTTTTAAAATTTTAATATGTAATTTGTAGAACACATAATTCTTTTTTTTTTCTTTTTATCGCACCTCAGGATCTATAAAAATTAAACATAATCTTCAAAATTTAAGTGAGAGGGATTCGATCTTTGAGACTTCTCAATTGCAAAAGATATGATTAACAAATAAATAGTTTTTGGACTAATCTAACAATGCTCTTAATTTATATTTTTTTATTTGTGTTATTTAATTACCTAATTCTCATCTAAAATTTATGAAAATGATATTTAAAAATTATACATAAAAAATAAATTTAGCAGCATTTAATTAATTAAAATTTTAAAAATATTTAAATATTAAAAACAAAAAATCCATAACCCAATATAATAAAATTTTAAAAATAATGCATGACCCAAAAGATAAATAGACAAAAATTTTATGGGTCGAACCCATAAGTTATGTCATTTTCCCACCTCTGTTTTACTATTCCAATGTTATCAAGAAGATTCCTTAAAAAAAAATTTAATTGTTTGTCAATTAAATTGTTTAAAAATAAAATAAAATGAATTAAAAAGTTTGAGTTCAACCCTTCATGATAGCCATCTCAAGAGTCTTTTGTCCCATTAATAATTAAGATGCTTTTTGTCTCTAACCCCTTTAGTTAAGGATATGCTTTGTTGGTGGATTTTCAGCCAAATCTTAAATTAATCTCCCAAAAGATATATGCTTGGAATCTAGAAGGGGTTTCTAAGTATTTTTATCACCACTGATACTAGATCTATAACATTAAAATATAAAATATTTATAACTTTATTATTTAATTATTGATATATAATTAAAGTACTTTTCAATAAATGTCACCTCTATATTATAAAATTTAAAATATTTTTGGCGGATACATTGAAACCCAATTCTGTTTGTAAATATACAAAACAATTCTATTCTAAACCATGAAATATTAAGTTTTTAATTTCTTCAAAAATACTTTCTAGAACATTAAAAATATTTTATAACATATTCTTAATTATTTTATATTTCATTCTGAGATGGGTTACGATCTTTTGATTTGAGTTTGTTTTGACCCAAATATTGTCATTATGTACAATCTAAATATCTCTCCCTCTCACTATCAAAGTGACTACATAGTAGAAGATGAGATGAAATTAAAATTAAAATAAAATTCAACTCATAACAGAAACTTTAAAACCCACTTTTAAAGAAAATTTTTAGAATTATATAACATCCTATATTTATGTGAATATTGTAATAGTCTAAGTAATTAAAGTGAATGTCATTCATTAGATTTAGGGATAATTTGATCTCTTTACATAAAAAAGATATTTTTTTCTTTTTATAAAATATCTATTCAGGTGTTAAATTAATTTTGTAACTACCTATTAGTGTTTAGTTAGTAGATGAGACTAGTTCGATGAATATCAAATGAGTTTAGAATAGAGTTTCCATGAGATGTCATTCACGCACCCAAGCTTCCAAGCTAGATTCCCATTAATATAGATTTTTGGACTATTGAAAAAGGACAAAAAGACAAATGCATAGGAAAAAATGAGGGAGGAATCTGAGGTCATATGAGAAAGAAATTGAGTTGGGAGTGAAGCAGGTCATGCATTGTAAAGTAGAGTTTATAGTTTGTGCACCCGAATCGGCATAGAGTTTTGAAAAACGATTTGTTTCGACAAAAAGAAGATATAATACTTAGTTCAAAGAAAGAAATAGCATGGGAATTAGAGCTCACATGAGCGAGAGTTAAAAACAGAGTTGATCATTCACTAGCAAGCAGTTTTGAATCTTCTTGCTTGTATAATAACTTTTTTGTCCCTAAATGTTTATACACTCAACCTTTCAACCTAAGGCCAATTTTGTCACTTTCATAAACCTTTTATATACATGAACAAAGAGCTGAAGGCTTCATTTTTGCTTCCAGGTTCTTTTTCCTCGATGATTTCTCCTCTTGCTTTCTTATAGGGTTTTCTTTCGTTTCTTCCAAATTGCATGATTTTCTACCGTCTAATCTTGCATTTTTTGTTGCAAATCACCAATATTTAACATCCTACAAACCTTCTTTTATTATTTTGATTGAGGATTAAGTTGATAGGAGGTTCGAATTACTATTCACAAAAGGGAGTTTTTTCGCATTTCTTTGCGATTGAAGCTTATAAGGATTAAATTAACCCTTTGATAAGATTTCCAACATTGTTATGGTATTAAATTCTATAGTTTGAGCAATTCTTATGATTATTAATTATTAATTACAATTAAGGGTTAATGTTAAGTGAGAGCTTGGCAATATTTAAGTCATTTGAGGTTAATTAAATCAGGAGTAATGATAGAGGCTAGAGTTGGTCATTTATAAGTCTAATTATGAGTAATAAAATTTTGGCACGTGAAACGAGTAATGGTAGCAAGTTGAGCATAGTTATTTTCTTTTAGTTTACTAGCTATTAGAGGATAAATATGAGAATTCGTTTTAGGAAGGGAGGAAACAAATCTTGTTTGGTTATGCCAATTATGCTAACAATCAGTGGTTATGTTTTGTTTTAGATACTTTGAGGGATCGACAATCTAGCTCACATTAACTCGAATTTAGTTTTGTTTTTCCTATCTAGTTCTGTGAGTGGACTAATTGCATTTTCCCTGTGTTTTAAACGTGATGTTATATATATATATATATGTATGTATGTATGTATGTATGCATGTATGTATGTATGTATGCATATATGTATGTATGCATGTATGTATGTATGTATGTATGTATGTATGTATGTATATGTGTGTGTATCTACATATATGATTATTAATATGATGATACATATACTGATGTATATGGAAATGTTGTGTTATGTTGTTGAGGATCTCTTAAAGTATTAATGTGTTATATGGTATTAATAACCGGAGGAAATCTAATTTGATGTTGGATATGTATGTTCTATGTGTAATACATATGTATGTGATTGTATGTGTGTGCATATCTAGATGATTGATCTATGGATCCAGTTACGATTATCCCTTTTTCCGATCAAATATGTAATTCTGGATGTAGAGTGTCCCGTTGTTTGATTAAGTGTATAGTCTTGGACATGAACTAGTTAAAGATGATATGCACTTAATATATTCTTATATGTTGTACTCTTGTGATGGTGTTACCATTGATATGTAAGGAAAGTTAGATGAACTAATAACTATGTTAAAGTTTCTAATTTCTTATATTATCTCTTTTACTGATTTTGTTGATATTCCTTCTACTCACTAAGTTTTCTCAGACTTACCCCTTCTTTTCTCTCCAATTTTGCAAGTTTCTTTACTGTGCCCTAAATGTTTAGTAGATTTGCTTAAAGGCAAGCTAGTGATTAAGATACCGTCATACATTCATTAGGGGGTTATTTGGATCTATTATGCATAGTATTTTGTGTTAAACACAAAGCTCTAATATGTAGTTTGTAAACATTTAAATATGTATTCTAGGATGGGTTGTATATATATATGAGTACAATTATAATTGGTGTATATTTATGTTTTAAGGCGCATAACCCTTTTTACCATTTTTACAGGTGAGTCCAACTGGGTTATTTATATTATGTGTTGTTTTGAGATAAGTCTCATATATGGTTGTTAATATGTAAATAACAAGTTACCAACGTCAAGTTCATATACATAGTAGTATGAGACTGAGGGAGATGAGGGATTCTCATCTCTTGTCAGTCACACTCTAAAAGCTCTGGGATGTGACAAATTTTTATTATCATCATTTAGCTTTCAATGTGTTTCTTACTATCAAATTAAACGTGAATAACTCATCCTCCTTTTTTTCAAAACATTCTATTTAAAATTAAGAATAGATGGAATCAAATTTGTTTTTTTATCTCTACTTATTTGGAATCCTATTTATCTTTTTGAACTTTTATTAAATGAAAAAATGGGTTTGATTGCTCATCGTTTTGTTATATATATATAACTTGGTTAAGTTGTATAATTACAATATATTATATATAATTTTTTTTTTAGTCTTCTATATTTTTACTTGTTCTCATAAAATTACAAGGCTTGTAATAATAATATAATATTATTATAGTAGTTTATATATTCTTAAAACTATTCTTTAATTTATTATGATGAGTTACCTCTTTCATTAAATTGAAAGTGGATTGGACAGCTTTAATTAGTTGAAGTCATTAACAAACAAAATTAGTAGACAGATAAGTACAATTAAGTCATAGGAGTGATCTTCGGTTAAAATTATGTTGGCTTGATTTTAGGGTTAATCATCATTGAGAGGAAATATTAGTGTTATATTATATACACTTTTCTCTCTTATAAATTTCCTTTTATAGGCAAAAAGTTTATCACTGATTTTGATTTTAATACATATTAGATATAAAGAAATATTATAATATTTGAATTTATTGGTTATTATTCATTCTCTTTTATTATTAATTCAATTTCTTTAAAAATACTTTCTAGCTAAAACTATTTTATAAAATAATAATATTTTTTAGAATATTAAAATTTTTTTATAACATATTCATAATTATTGTATATATCATTGATACGATTGAGATGGGTTATTGTTAAGGGCGAGCCGTAAGTCAAGCCAAGTCTCCCAAAAAATTTAAAAAATTCTATTTATAGCCTCACAAAAAATTTGAAAAATGTGCTTTAACCTCCTCAAAATCAAAAGTCTAGATCTGCCACTGGTTATGGTCTTTTGATTTAAGTTTGTTTTGACCCAAATACTGTCGTATGTATAATCTAAATATTAGTGTCACATTATGAAAGTGACCACTTACTAGAAGATGAGATTAAGTTCAAATAATTAAGAAAAAATTCAAATTCTTTACAAAATAATAGAAATTCTAGAACCTATTTTTAATTTAGAAAAAATATATATACTTTTAAAATTTAGTTAAATGTACATTTTACTATTTTTAAAATACCCACAAAAGACTCTAATTCATTAATCCAATCCGTAAATTTTCAACAACAATAAAAATAATTTAATATATTTGACTATAAAATTATTTATAATTAAAAATATTACTGTGGTTACAATAAAAAATTAAAAAAAAAGTTATTTAAACTAATAAATTTTTTTAACAAATTAGAGATTGTAAGTATTTTTGACGCTAATAAAACTGATATATATGTTAAATATTTATATCTTTAACAATATTTTTTTCATTAAATTATTAAATATTTCACATGATGGTGAGGTTCGTGAACCTTTTTGTAATATCTTATTAATTTATTTTTTTTCATAAGTGATAAAGCATTTCATAACAAGATTAAATGTGCACAAAGTCTAAGCCACTTATTAATAACGACAACAAGCCTCAATTTTCCTTGAGAAATGATCACTAATCGCGGTGGTAGATTATGAACTAATAATCAAAATCATAATCCACATGTTGGACATAGATTAAGAATATAATATATGGTTTTGAAAATATAAAAATATGCTTTAAGTTCACAATCAATTAATGGGTATAATTAATTAATTAATAATACATACATAGGATATGTATAAGTAGTTATGGCAGGTCGCATTAGCTCCAAGTTGGTATAGTTGACTTTGGTAGATCTTAAATTAATTAATGTGGTTGATACCAAATAGTCAAATTAGAAGAAAGATAAATGACAAAATCTTCATCATGTGTTAATTGCAAATAGAAGAGAAATACATCTTATTATTATTATTATTATTATTGCATATATTTCTTATACATAAAGTTAAAAGAGAGTAGATAATTCAACTATTGTGGGTAGGATAAAACTTTATTATATAGTTGCATTAAGCCTAACTCAATATGCAATGTAATAAAAACATTATACGCATAATATTATAAGGTATATTTTATGCAATCAAAAATAAGAAAAATGACGTACATGTTTTCCGAGATTTATTAAAATATATATTTTATTTTTATTAATTTCAAAAATATTCAAATAGATCCCAATTCGTTAAAAAATTAGTTAATATGATTTTTTAAAAATTTTTTGCTAAATTATTGTAATATCTTCTTAATTAAATATCTTTTACCCTTGAAAAATATATATTTAAACAACATTTGATTGCCAACTACTCATTGAATTTATAAATGTAATAATAAGTAATAAAAATTTTATCCTTGAGTTTTAGTGAAATAATAAATTAGTCGAAGTAAATTAGCCCTTCTAGGGCTTATGCAAAATTAATAACTAACTAAACTTATGGATCAATTTGTTAAAAATAGTTATAATATGTATTCATTTTATATTTTATTTAAATAAAGTGACTTAATTGTTATTATTTGTTACAAGAGAGTGGGGTGATTTAGTAATTAAGTTGGGCTCATTAATGACTAATTTTAGCCCAACGGATAGAGCCCATAAAAATGGGCTGTGCCAAATGACAACGTTCAATTGCAAAACGGCAAACATAAAAGTTAATTTAAAAAAGTAAAATATTTATTGGAAATTATTTTTAAGGTGTATTTAATAATAAAATTAATTAAAAAAATTTATTGATAATAAGCCCAACCCAATTATGATTGTAAAATAAAATTTATAATCATATAAAATATTATTAAAAAATTAAAAATATGTAAATAAATACATGTTTACAATATCAATGTTCAAATTTAAAGTGTTAAAATGATAAAACTATTGCATTTGTAAATTTTAACATAAAAAATGAAATTATAATGCATCTTTAAGTAAATCATAGAAATTGTAAAAGAATAAAAATAAAAATTATAAATCTATGTAAAAAAATTTGAACATTAATTTAACAATTGTACGTGACACATGTAAATATTAACAGATGTAAGTTTAATATGAAGCTAGTAAATAATAATATTATATTTATGAATGAAACTAAATTTACAAATGTAAAATAAAATTTGTAAATTAGCAATTTTTTAAATATTTTAAAAAACAAAAAAATTGAATTAAAATTTTTTAAATATACATTAAAATATTAAACTTCAATATCAATTTCATAAATCACGAATAAGACATGTGCATATAATGATATATGTGCAATTACAATATTATGCTCTTAAACAAAATTTTTTAACTTAAATATAAAATAAAATTTATAAATCGATGTCAAACTTGTATACCAGCTCAAATATTTACATAGATATAAGTATATTAAAACTTATAAAGAGTACATAATATTCATAAAAATTAAAAATTTGTAAAATTGAACATCAATTTTAGAAACTAAATAAAAAATTAATTAACTTTTTAATCATCATAATTAATAAAAAATTAATTATAATTGAATTAGATAAGGAAAAAGTACATAAACTATAAAACCCTGTTATCTAAGTTTAAGAGTATTTTGCTAATTTTATTATTTAAGGGTATTTTTTATTTTCATAAAATATATGTTTGGGTATGATTAATGAGTATAGAACATAATATCAAGACTTAATATATGATTTGATGAAGTTTGTATGAGAAATGACAGAGTTTCAGGAAAGCTCATTTAAGGTGCCAAATGAGAACTCGAGTTTCGAAGTTAAATATTTGTTAATTGAGAAGTTTGATTGACAAATGACTTTTCACTAGTTAAAATAGACAAATAGATGATCGAATATAAAGAAACAAAAATGAAATTAAACTTTGAATAAGAGAGAAAACAATGCCAAAATTAGAGGAGGAGAAAAACTAAAAACATAGGAAGTATAGGACTTAAATAGGGACCACACCAGTTTAGACCTCAATCCAAACTAGTGTTGGTTGACCGTCTAGTTTTGGTCATTACATAAGATCGGCTCATTACACTTCAAGCTAGATTTGGCACCATATTTATGAAAAATGGCCAAAAATAACTATTTGACCACTTTTCTCCATTCTTCTTCTTTCTAAGCTTACAAGGGTATTTTGTCATTTTCATATGGATTATATATATCATAAACAGGGGTTGAAATCTTCATTTTTCCTCTCTTCTTCTCCCAAGCCCAATGGTTTCCTCATTTTTAGCCTATATTTGTAACTTTCTTCACTTCTCTCTAAATTTCTTTATTTTGCACTAATAATTTTTTGTTTCTTGCTTCAAATCATTAATACTCAACATCCTTCTTTTACATACTATAAGTTTCATTTCATTGATTTGAGTGAAAAATTAAGTCAGGAGAGGTTCAATTACAGTTTACACCAAAGGGATTTTTAACAGTTGACAGTAATTTGAACTTCCAAAGTTAGAATTTACCTTTTAGCTTTAAACGCTCGAGAGAGAAGCCAAGCAATGCAGAGGGTTAAAGGAAATACATACCTTTCCTAAGAATGAGTGGACTTTTTTCCTCAACTGCTTGTTATCCTTTTTAAATGTGTCTTCAAGACTTAAATATTTTATTGATCAAAATGTTAGATATTTATTCACATTTTTTGATATTAAATTTATAAATGCAGCTTATTTAAGAAATCTATGTAATTAAGAGATTGTAGCCTAATTATGGAATTGGGATAGGATTTATTTATTATGTATTCTATTCTTGTTTGTATAAAAGGATTTCAAGATGGTTATATATATGATGGATTTATATGCATGAGATAAAATGAAAGTATTGATTATCGCTTGAATATATTTATACAGTAATTATACGAACTCAAAATTAGACAATGACATAGACAATTCAAATTTCAATCCTTATAAAGTGACCTTAATGGTGTGTATATGTTATGATTATATAAATAATATTGATGCGTATATTGGATATTGTTGGTTTGTGTATTGTTGCATATCCATGAGGTTACCTAAATATAGTTTGATAATTGATGAAAGTGTTAATTTAGTTTCAATGATATGAGTTGATCTTATGCCCTTAATTGTCACGCCCCGACCTATGAGTCCCACCTATGACAACCGTCATAGACCTCCAGGGTGTACTCAATCACACAGAATACAACCTGTAGGCCTGTAAGGCATTCACAAAAATCTGTTCACAAAACACTTCCAATATCAAACCAGCCTAACACCCAAACTTCACATGAAATAAAGCAAGGCCATAAACACTTCAAATATATATGTATACACATGAATCAATAAAAATACTTGCTCAAATAAAATTTGTGGGGATCAATCTCAACTCAAAGTGCAATATTTATTTCAAATGCATTTATCAGTTACAAAATCTTACAAATGAA
>JAVXUL010056356.1:0-10397 GCA_035590515.1 Trichilia minutiflora
GGGTTCGATCGACCGAATGGATGATTCGTTCGACCAAAATTTTGAGGACTCTCTGGAAAATTTGTGGCTTCAGATTCATTTGAATGAATAGAAGAATTCGTTTAATCGAATTAGACTTCGTTCGACCGACGGAGCCATTCGTTCGATCAAAGTGTTGATTTATTTGGCCGAACATCGTTTTATTCGACTAGCAATTTGGAAGCTCTCTGACTTCTATAGACACTGAAAGATTCGTTCGAATGAACTATTATTCGTTCAACTAAATCGACATAAAATGACTGAAATTACCCTCTTCTGAAAACTTCTCCTTAAGGAAATTTAAGGGCAAATTGGTAATTTTATCCTTTTTCTATAAATAATGGTCAAGGGTAAGATTTTTCAGCTTTTCTTCCTCTTTTCTTCTTCTTCCTCTCTTGCTCACGTTGGTCTTCTGCCCTCTCTCTCCATCACCCAAATCTTTGCCAAATTTCGATTTCTTTTTGCTCGTGAACCATATTCTACATGTCTATCACGTTGGTAGCAGCAATTTGGCAGTAGGAGCGCGAATTCACGAAGAAGGAGTTAGCGTTTCAGGAGAAGCATTTAGGGTTTTTCTGTTTCGAGGCAAAATCGGAGTGAACTGACCATACCACGAGGTTCGTAGCTTTGTTTCTAGCCCGTCTGTATATTCATTTCACCATTTCAAGCATTTTGATTTGTATGAGTTTTACTATTTATCCTAGTAGATTTTTATAGATTAAGTACTCGTATTTTTGTTTTAACGCATAATGTAGGTTATAGAGAAGTCGTAAGAAGCTAGAATTACAATTTCAAAAATTTTGGTGGATATAAATAGTAACTCTGATTACTATTCCAGTGAGTACATGGAGCCCACTAGTCAGAATCGCGTATATTAAACAAAATGAGTTATTTTAGCCGTAATATGGATTCATGTCGATATCATTCAGATAAGTAGAGGCTTAACGAGGATTTTAGATAAGCTTCACGAGGATTTTAGATAATGTCGCATAATAGTTCGAATGTTAGAAACCCAGGATTAAAGTGCATTGCATGCATTCGAACATATACATATTAGAACGTATATTAATAATAATTTTATGTGTCTGGTTAGGCGACGATTCGAGATCGCGGTACTCACGTGACTCATCGAGGAACGAAGGGAATTAGGGAGTGTATACCCTCCCTACACAGTAAGTGAACTCTTTTTGGTTTTATTATTCTATTTAAATCTTGTTTTATAAACATGCAATGAAATGCTAAGATAATATAAATGTTTTTGCTTATTAAAGTTTATATGTAATTTTATATCGATTTTAAGATGAATTGATTTATATACCTTTTTTGTATGATAATATGGCCAGGTGGCCAGATTTATTCTTGTTATGTCATATTATGGTCAATGGGCCACATTTTATGTTTATGATGATGATACGGCCTATGGGTCAATGCATTGGTGATAACGGCCTTGTGAGCCAGTTTACTGTAGCTACAAGGTGGTAGCCTGGGGTGGAGTTCACTGGAGGTAGGCCCCCAGTTGAGTGTTATGTGGTAGCCTAGGGTTGACCTGGGAGAGAGGTCACCTAGGTGAGTGCAGGCTGTATAGGTGGACCGCTATGTGATTATAGTTGTGTTGTGATATGGTGATGGGATTTGTCCACCTATAAGTCTCGTCGAGTTGGTCATGGATGTCAACCCGTGACGGCTCGAGACAAACGTCAATGCTGGGCACCTTTTTTTGATAAAACTGCATATTTTATAACTATTCCATTTTAAATCTAATTTTCACAAAATAGCATGTTTTTCTGCATACAAAACTCACTGACGGTCTCGAAACGCCCACGGCCAGGGTAGTTGTCGGGAAAGGAGCCAGCCCAATGATTTTCATAATATGGTTTTGCAAACTTTAAAAATAAAGAAGTTTTCTTATAGGATACCATTTTAAGATTTGTTTGAATGTAAACATATAAACCACATGGTTTTAATTATATTTTATTTCATTCATTCATGGAGTATACTCCCGTATACTCACCCCCTCTCACCTTCCAGTTACAGGGCAAGTTTTAGGTCGATCTCAAGTGGTGGTGATCGCTCTAGAACTAAAGGCTCAGGTATAGCTAGATTGACTCACTTGGTAGAGACCATAGTCTACTGGTGTTCGTTTTATTTTTCTTTTGTTTATGAGCTTTTTATAAATGATAAATAGATTTGTAATAAATATTTAACTTTCTTTTTGGGATAAATAGATCCCACAAATTTTATATGATGAATGTTTTTATTTATTCATGCGCACATATATATTTAAAGTGTTTGTGGCTTTGTTTTATCTACTTTGAGTTTGGGTGTTAGGCTGATTTAATATTGGAAGTGTTTTGTAAACAGATTTTTGTGAATGCCTTACAGGTCTACAGGTTGTATTCTGTGTGATTGAGTACACCCTGGAGGTCTGTGGCAGTTGTCACAGGTGGTACCCACGAGTTGGGGTGTGACAACTAAAGTGGTATCAGAACTTTTGGTTCTAAAATGGTTTTGAAAACACCCAAACTTTGTTTTGAAATATGATTTGAACTTTGTATATGATTTCGTGGTTTTTGAAATTCTAGTGGACTAGGTGAGTCAAATCATAGGAAGCATCACCACCGTGTTAAATGCATATCGTTAAAATTTTGTGTTCTGTTGTAGCAATCATGTTATCGAGACCCAAACAAGGTCGTGGTAGACCACGAAGAGAGTTGGTACCCGATGAGAAAAATAAGGCTACATCCTATTTGCCCTCTCCAGAGCTCGATGCACAATATGAGCCTCCTCCTCCTCAATCTCAGCAACCAGGAATGGGAATGCCTTCTAGTATGACTCCTAAACAATGGGTTGCTTTCATGACTTATTGGAATGCTCAAGCTGCTGAAGCATCCAGATCAGCTCCGAAGTTGTCCAAGCTAATTGAAGAAGTTCGACAGTTGGGAAGTCATGAAAGAAGATCGAGGGGTCAGTTCTTTGCCTGCGAAAGATGGCTAAAACAGTGATAGAGTACGAAACCCAGTTGAGAGAGCTGGTGGAGTTTGTACTAGAATTTGGAAATGAAGAGAGTCTGTGCGCCAAATTTGAAGAGGGTCTGAATTTCGAGATCTATAAGAAGATAACTTTATCCGAGACTCAGGGATATAAGAAGATGATTCAAATGGCTCTTCAAGATGAGAAGTTGGTTGGAGAAAGAAGATCGAGGGGTCAGTTCCAGAAAAGAAGTGATTTAAGTATACAGGTGGGTTCTCCGTCCAAGAAAAGTAGCAACCGTGGTTCGTCCAACGGTGCCTTTGCTATAAGCCCCACCAGTATATCTTCGCATTCTCCTTTAACTCAAGGACCCTCGAGATTCAGATCATTAGCTCAGGGACAGACTCAGAAATTGAGATAAGATCCGAGGGTGGACAGGTGTACTCACTGCAGGTGTTACCATGTGGGAACTTGCCCTCTTTTGTCCGTATGCTATCAGTGTGGGGAGACAGGACATATAAGAAGATTTTGTCCCAAGTTAGGCAGAATGGAAACAGGTGGTCAAACGAATCAACACTACTCACATCATCAGCAGCAGCCATCAGTTGAGCAGGCAGTGGCTTCTTCGGGTTGAAGATCAGGAGCTGGTAGTTCATCTGCTGCATCTCGAGGTGCTCAGAGATCTCGAGATAGAGTGCAGACCAGAGTGTTCGCTTTGGATCAGGAGCGGGCACAGGCTAACCCAGATGTGGTGATCGATATGGTTATTATTTTTGATCAGCTTGCATATGCATTGATAGATCTGGGTTCTAATTGATCTTTAGTCAACACGGCCTTAACATCTCATGCTAATGTTCCATTATCACCTCTAGATCAGGAGATCATTGTGCATACCCCATTAGGTCAGAAGCTGTTGAGGAAGACAGTGTTCAGAGATTATGCAGTATTTATGAGTGGAGTTGAGTTGATAGCAGACTTGATTCTTTTGAGGATGAAGGATATTGATGTGATTTTGGGAATGGACTGGTTATGCAGGCATCGAGCTAGGGTGGACTACTTTTTTAAGCAAGTTGTTCTCAGAGGACCTGAAGGATTAGAAGTAGTTTTCGAAGGTAAGCGAAATGTGTTATCCAATAGTATCATTTCTGTTTTAGAAGCAAGTGATTTTTGAGGAAAGGGTGCCGAGGGCATTTGGCACATGTTGTTGATAGCGTGGTTTCTGAATGTTCTATGGAGTAAGTCCCCATGGTAAGGGAGTTTTCAGAGGTCTTTCCTAATGAGTTGCTAGGAATGCCTCCTGTGCAAGAATTTGATTTTAGTATTGATCTGGTGCTGGGCACTATGCCAATTTTAATGCCTCCTTACCGTATGGCACCAGCTGAGCTTAAGGATATGAAGGTGTAGATTCAGGATTTGGTGGATAAAGGTTTTGTCAAATCGAGTATGTCATCTTGGGGTTCCCCGGTGTTATTTGTTAAGAAGAAGGATGGAACCCTGCGATTGTGTATTGATTATCGATAACTGAATCGAGTCACTATCCAGAATAAGTATCCATTACCCAGAATCAACAACTTGTTCGACCAGTTGCAAGGGTCAAGTGTGTTTTCAAAGATTGATCTGAGGTCTAGGTACTATCAATTGCGGATCAAAGATAGTGATGTAGCCAAAACAGTTTTTCGGACTCGTTATAGTCATTATGATTTCCTTGTTAAATCCGTTCGGGCTAACCAATACCCTAACTGCATTCATGGACCTCATGAATTGGGTATTCCATCCATATCTCGATAAGTTTGTAATTGTTTTTATCAATGATATATTGGTTTACTCGAAGACCAAGAGAGAAGATGCTCAGCATCTCCGGATTGTTCTTCAGACTCTAATAGAGAGAAAATTTATTTAAAATTCTCCAAGTGCGAGTTTTGGCTTCGGGAAGTGACATTCTTGGGACATGTGATCTTAAAAGAAGGGATTTTTGTGGATCCTCGGAAAGTGAAAGCTATAGTTCAGTGGGAGAGGTCGAAGACTATGACAGAGGTTAGAAGCTTCCTAGGATTGGCAGGCTACTACAGAAAGTTTGTTAAGAATTTTTCTTTGATAGCAGCCCCACTGACACGTCTAACAAAAAAGGATGTTAAGTTTGAATGGGATGAGAAATGTGAGCAGTGTTTTCAAGAGTTGAAGAATCGCCTCACCTCAGCTCCAGTTTTGACACTACCTATCCTTGATAAAGGTTATGTAGTCTTTAGTGATGCCTCCAGACAAGGGCTGGGATGCGTGCTAATGCAGAATGAGAAGATAATCGCCTATGCTTCCAGATAGCTTAAGAAGCATGAGGAGAATTACCTGACCCATGATTTAGAATTGGCAGTCGTAGTCTTTGCTTTGAAGATTTAGAGACATTACTTATATGGGGAGAGGTGTCAGATTTATACTGATCATCAGAGTTTGAAATAATTGCTCACTCAAAAGGAACTGAATTTGAGGCAGAGAAGATGGCTTAAGTTGATCAAGGATTATGACTTGGTGATTGATTATCACCCATGAAAAGCCAATGTGGTGGCAGATGCTTTAAGTAGAAAATCCTTAGTAACAGTGGCGTATGTTCGGTCAACATACTTCTTATTGTTACTAGAATTGGAGAGTCTGCAAGTAACTCTTGAGTACGGTTAGAACGGTTCGATGTTAGCCAGTTTTATTATAAGATCGACTCACGAGAACAGATTAAAGAAAGGCAGATGCAAGATCCAGAATTAATTAAAGTTTTTCAGAATATTATGGATGGTAATGCGGGAGATTTTTATATCTCTCAGGCTGGAGTTTTAACCCTGAGAGGTAGAATATGTGTACCCTCAGATAGTGGATTGAGAAATACCATCTTGAAAAAAGTTCACTGTTCAGCTTTTACTATACATCCTAGTAGTACTAAAATGTACAGAACCATCAAAGACAATTATTGGTGGTCTGGAATGAAAAGAGATATTACAGAATTTGTTGTCAGGTGTATGACTTGTCAGCAGGCTAAAGCTGAACATCAGAAGCCAACAGGAACATTCCAACCATTTCCCATACCAGAATGAAAATGGGAGCACATCACCATAGATTTTGTGATAGGACTGCCACGTACTCAGTCTGGGTATGATGCAATATGGGTGATTGTGTACAGGTTAACGAAAACTGCTCAGTTTCTACCCATTAGAATCAAGTATTCAATTGAGAAGCTAGCATGATTGTATGTGGCAGAGATTGTGAGATTACATGGCGTTCTTGTGACAATTGTGTCTTATTGAGATCCTCGTTTTACATCTCGACTCTAGCCCAGTCTACAGAAAGCTATGGGTACGAGGTTGAATTTCAGCTCTACATACCACCCTCAGACAGACGGACAGTATGAGAGGACTATCCAGAATCTAGAGGATATGCTAAGAGGGTGTGTGTTAGAATTTCAGGAAAACTGGGATCGATATCTGCCATTAGCTGAATTCGCCTATAATAACAGTTATCAATCCAGTATAAGAATGGCTCCATACGAGGCTTTGTATGGAAGAAAGTGTAGAACTCCTCTATGTTGCGATAAAGTAGGCAAAAGAAAGTTAGACAATATTAAGTTAACTGAAGCCACCACAGAGAAAGTGAAGATTATCCGAGATAGATTGAAGACTACCCAGGATAGACAGAAATCATACTTGGATCATATAAGAAGGAATTGGAGTTTAATGTGGGAGAGCTGGTATTCTTGAAAGTATCACCCTGGAAAGGAGTGATTCGATTTCGGAATCGAGGAAAGTTTCATCCAAGATTTATTAGACCCTTCAGGATTATTGAGCGGATTGGTCCAGTGGTTTACAGGTTGGAGTTACCACCAGAGATGCAGAGGATACATGATGTCTTCCATGTATCCATGTTGAAGAAGTATGTACCTGACCTTTCTCATGTAATGAATATGCCACTTATTGACTTGAGGGAAGATTTAAAGTTTGAAGTGCAACCTGTGGCCATACTTGATAGACAAAAGCGGATTTTGAGAAGCAAATTTATCCCGATGGTAAAAGTTTTGTGGAGAAGTGATGCAGTTGAAGAGATGACATGGGAGCCTGAACTGCAGATGCTACAACAATACCCTCATCTTTTTCAGTATTAAGGTACGTTGAATTTTGAGGACAAAATTCTTTTAAGTAGGGTAGATTGTAACACCCGTGTTTGTACCTTAAGGATATATTGGTAATTTTATCATATTTTCTGTTCATGCTTTTATATACATCGAGCATGTTGATAGTTAGTAAGTCTGGTTTTGGATATATTTGACATTTATGTTGATTAAAAAGAGTTTATATGAGTGCACGTTGGGACCCAGTTTGTGGTTTTCAATTTCGGAGAGTACTCAAGTGAAAAAGTCCATTTTTGACGGGTTTGGTCGAGTGAATGGATGATTCGTTCGAACGAAATTTTAAGGACTCTCTGAAAAATTTGTGGCTTTAGATTCGTTCGAACGAATAGGGGGATTCGTTTGATCGAATTGGACTCCGTTCGATCGAAGGAGCCATTCGTTCGATCGAAGTGTTGATTCATTCGGTCGAACATCGTTTCATTCGATCGTTAATTTGGAAGCTCTCTGACTTCTGTAGACGCTGAAGGATTTGTTCGAATGAACTGTTGTTCGTTCGATCGAAGGGGGTGATTTGGTCGATCGAATCAACACGAAATGATCGAAATTGCCTTCTTATAGAAACTTCTCCTTAAGGAAACTTAAGGGCAAATTGGTAATTTTGCCATTTTTCTATAAATAGGGGTCAAGGGTCAGATTTTTCAGCTTTTCTTTCTTTTTTCTTCTTCTTCCCCTCTTGCTTATGTTGGTCTTATGCCCTCTCTATCCATCACCCAAATCTTTGCCAAATTTTGATTTCTTTTCATCCGCGAACCACATTCTACGCATCTATCACACTGGGAGCAGCAATTTAAATGTAGGAGCGTGAATTCGCGAAGGAAGAGTTAGGGTTTCAGGAGAAGCATTTGGGGTTTTTCGATTTTGAGGTGAAATCGGAGCAAACCGAACACACCACGAGATTCGTAGCTTCGTTTCTAGCCCGTCTGCATATTCATTTCGCCATTTTAAGCATTTTGATTCGTACAGGTTTTACTATTCATCTAAGTAGATTTTCGTAGATTAAGTACTCGCATTTTTGTTTGAACACGTAATGTGGGTTATAGAGAAGTTGTAGAGGTCGTAGGAAGCTAGAATTACAATTTTAGAAATTTTGATGGATATAAATAGTAACTCTGGTTACTATTCTGGTGAGTACATGGGCTCACTAGTCAGAATCGCGTATATTAAACGAAATGAGTCATTTTAGCCATAATGTGAATTCATTTCGATCTCATTCAGATAAGTAGAGGCTTAACAAGGATTTTAGATAATGTCATGTAATAGTTCGAATGTTAGAAACTTGGGATTAGCTTGCATTGCATGCATTCGAACATATACATATTAGAACGTATATTGATAGTAATTTTATGTGCGTGGTTAGACGACAGTTCGAGATCGAGTGACTCGCCGAGGAATGAGGAGAACTAGGAAGTGTATACCCTCCCTACACAGTGAATGGACTCTTTTTGGTTTTATTATTCTATTTAAATCCTGTTTTATAAACATGCGATGAAATGCTAAAATAATATAAATGTTTTTGCTTATTAAAGTTTATTATGTAATTTTATATCGATTTCAAGATGAATTGATTTATATACCTGTTTTGTATGATGATATGGCAAGTGGGCCAGATTTTATTCTTGTTATGTGATATTGCGGGCAATGGGCCACATTTTATGTTAATGATGATGATACGGCCTGTGGGCCAATGCATTGGTGATTACAACCTTTTGAGTCGGTTTACTGTAGCTACATGGTGGTAGCCTGGGGTGGAGCTCACTGGAGGTGGACCCCTAGTGAGTGTTATATGGTAGCCTAGGGTTGACCTGGGAGAGAGGGCACCTAGGTGAGTAGAGGCTACATAGGTGGACCGCTATGTGATTATAGTTGTGTTGTGATATGGTGATGGGATTTGTCCACCTATGAGTCTTGTCGGTAGAGCCAGCCCAATGATTTTCATAATATGGTTTTGGAAACTTTAAAAATAAAGAAGTTTTCTTTTGGGATACCATTTTAAGATTTGTTTGAATGTATACATATAAACCACATGGTTTTAATTACATTTTATTTCGTTCACTCACGGAGTATAATCTCGTATACTCACCCCCCCTCACCTTCCAGTTTCAGGGAAAACTTTAGTTCAATCTCAGGTAGTGGTGATTATTCCAAAACTGAAGGCTCAGGTATAGCCAGATTGACTCACTTGGTAGAGATCGTAGTCCACTGGTGTTCATTTTATTTTTCTTTTGTTTATGAGCTTTTTATGAACAATAAACAGATTTGTAATAAATATTTGACTTTCTTTTTGGGATGGATAGATCCGCACAGATTTTATATGATGAATGTTTTTATTTATTCATGCGCACAGATATATTTGAAGTGTTTGTGACTTTGTTTTATCTACTTGGAGTTTGGTTGTTAGGATGGTTTGATATTGGAAGTGTTTTGTAAACAGATTTTTGTGAATGCCTTACAAGCTTACAGGTTGTATTCTGTGTGATTGAGTACACCTTGGAGGTCTGTGGCGGTTGTCACAGGTGGAACCCATGAGTCGGGGTGTGACAATGATGATCTGAAGTGACACTCAATTCATAATCGATCATCATATAGCTATGTGTATCGACTAAGAGGTATTGAGGACAACTCCTCATTATATGTTCCATTTTCTCCCGCTGAGAAAACGATTTTCTTCAAATTGAGCTTAGTCCCTATCAAACTATCAAAAGTCTAAATTTTTATGAAGAACTCTATTAACAGAATTGGTTTATTTTTGTATCAATATATCACTACTCTTTTGAGATATTGAAAAGAAATAGAAAACAGTTTATTAGTGATCTTGTATTGTATATTAATCAACAAATTTGATATATACAAATTCAAACATTTTGAATATTAACCATTAAACAATTTAATAGTTATTAATAAGTGCTAATCAATTAGCTACCACTATTTAATTTGAATCCTATACTCCCCAGACATGACTCAAAAGTTTCATTGGAATTGTGTTATTAATATTAGTGGGGAATCAATATATTATAAGAATTAATCAATCTTACATTTTAGAAATCTTGGTCAATTAATCCCAATAAGTAGGAAACTCATTTCCATTTCCATTTCCATGTAAGATTTGATTCTTTGTTTAGCCCTAGCTTCGAATGCCTCACGTTTTAGAAATCTTGGTACCCTAGGCGAGTTAAACCCAAACCATTGCGCTTTCTTAAAGTGTTATTTTCACCCATCCCTCACATTTTAGAAATCTTGGTCAAGG
>JAVXUL010056366.1:5000-10397 GCA_035590515.1 Trichilia minutiflora
ATATAATTTTGAAAATTTTGGGCGAAGGTAAATAGTAACTCTGGTTATTGTTCCGAGGGACAAGTGGGACCCATTAATCGAATTCACATATATTAATCTAAATGAGTTGTTTTAATCGTAATGTGGGTTCGTAATGGTTATAATTTGGTAATTCGAGTTTTATCGAGGATTTCAGATATTTTCGGGTATTGATTCGACATTAGAAATCCGGGGTTAACACGCATTTCATGCATTTAGAACGCATATTGATAAAAATGTTATGTTTGTGGTTAGGCGACGGTTCGAGATCGAGGTATTTGCGTGAGTCGCCGAAGAACGAGGGAAACTAGGGAGTGTATACCCTCCCTATACAGTGAGCGGACATCCTTTTCATATTATTTCTCTATTTATAAGCTTGATTTTCCTATAAATAAAATGATATGCAAGTGCTTATAAATGTTTTCTTTATTTCTTTTTAAATGTGAAAATATATATATACATGTGTTGTATACGATTTGAGATGGATTTGGTATTGTGCAATATGTTTTACTTGATGACATGGCCAATGGGCCAAATTTATATTTGTTATATGGTATTGCAGCTGATGGGCCACTTTTTATATTTATGATGATAATATGGCCTGAGGGCCCATTTTTGTGATTGTGTGCATTGGTGATAACGGCCTTGTGTGTTGGTTTACTGTAGCTACAGGGTGGTAGCCTGGGGAGGTGTTCACTGGAATGTGGACCCCCAGGTGAGTGTATAGTGGTAGCCTAGGGTTGACCTAAGAGAGAGGTCACCTAGGTGAGTGGAGGCTGCATAGGTGGACCCTTATATGGTTGTTGTGGTATTGTGATAATGTTGATATTCGTCCACCTATGAGTCTCATCGAGTTAGTCACGGATGTCACCCCGTGACGGCTTGAGGCAAACGTTAGTGTTGGGCACCTTTTTCTGATAAAACTATATCTTTTTATATAACTATTGCATTTTAAATCCATTTTTATACAATAGCATGGTTTCCTTGTATACAAAACCCACTGACGATCTCGGAACACCCACGGCTAGGGTAGTTGCCGGAAAAGGAGTCAGCCCAATGATTTTTAGAACATGATTTAAAGCTTTTAAAGTAAAGAAATTTTCCATTGGTATAAGGGTTTCAAGACTTATAATTTCTTTTTATTATTATTGATTTATTGATACCCGAATATGTACATACACATGCAATATTCTTTTATTTTATTTCATTCACTCACTAAGTATACTCCCGTATACTCACCCCCCTCACCTCTCAGTTTTAGGAAAAGCGATAGGATAAGCTCAGGTGGTGGTGATCGCTCCAGAAGAGAAGGCTCAGGTATAGCTACTCCGACTCACTCAGGAAGTCCATAGTCCACTGGTGATCATTTAAATTTTCTTTTATTTATGAACTTTTTATGAACGGTAAACAGATTTGTAATACATATTTGACTTTCATTTTGGGAAAGATAAATTCCCACAAAATATATGTGATGGATGTTTTTATTTATTTATCCGCACTGATATATTGGAAGTGTTTGCGACCTTGTTTTATTTACTTGGAGTTTGGATGTTAGGATGGATTTATTTGGAAGTGTTTTAGAAACAGGTTTTGTGAATGCCTTACAGGCCTACAAGAGGTATTCTGTGTGATTGAGTGTATCCTGGAGGTCTGTGACGGTTGTCACAGGTAGGACCCATGATCGGGGTGTGCCTATGACACAACGTAAACAGATAATTATGTTTAAATAGATAAACGGGTTTAAAAGAATAATCGTGTTTAAATGGATATAAATAGATAAATGGATCCAAACAGATAATCGTGTCTAAATAGATACACAAGTCTAAACGAATAATCGTACCTAAATAGATCTAAATGGATAATCGTATCTAAATGAATAAAAGGTCGATAATCATATTTAAATGGATAAACTGGTCTAAATAGATAATTGTGTCTAACTAGATATAAAAGTTTAAACTAATAATCATGTCTAAACGAATATACAAATCTAAAGTTATAGTACTAATTTATTGATTGTCACAAATGTTTAATTATCACTAAAATTTTATTACGATGACAAATCTAGGATGGTGAAAGTAGAGACAGAATAAATTTTGTCTCTATAAATATGTTGTGTTTTAAACAATTAATTTTATCCCAACATATAACTAGTTTCTAGAATTTTTGTATCGTAACCTCTTCTTTTATCATTAACAACATGATTATTCACTATTATGTTACATGATTATTCACTATTATATTATAGAATTTGACAACAACATGATTATTAATTATTATATTATAAAATTATTATCACAATTTATTCACGAAGACATTCTTGTTAGTTAACAATTTTATATCATTATAAAAGTAATTGATAATTTTTATCTTATAATTTGTAAATATATAAAATCAAGTTTTTTAAATTAACAAATTAATATATATATATATATATATATATATATATAACAAGTTTACAATATTAATAATACATTTTTATAAAAAATAAAATCTAAACTATGTTTATTAGATAAAATTTCTTGACACATATATTTTATCAAATATATAATATCATAGTGTTTAACTCGACTTTCTTCCTCTTTTAGACTTATAAATTCAAACTTTTATTGTAGGACCACCAAATCACTAGTAAAATTACACACCTACAAATTAATTGTAATTAAACATTAAAACTTAAAGAAAGAAAATTATAATATAACTTTAGTTAATCTTTAAATTTAATAATAAAAAAGATTAGAGACATAAAAATATTTAAAATTTTATATACTTACTTACAAACTAATCTATACAATTGCCTCCCACACCACTACTTTCCAGTGGGTTTTCCTTAATTTGTTTCTATACTCTTTTCATATCACTAAACATATTAAATTCAAACCAGGAAAATTTACAATAATAATCAATTAATCTTTTACATAATCAAAGTACACAAATAAACCTAAACAAAAGTAATTGATTTATGTATTATGATGAATTTGAGTCGCACAATTCAATCATTAAAAGATTCGATCATAGAAAATAAAAAACATTAAAAAATTAAATTAAATATGAGGTTAAATTAAATTAAAAAATAATTAAATTAAAACAAGGTCACCTCATTAAACGTTCAGTGTACTACATAGGCAATCAAAATCATTCGTCTTCCCCCTGCTTCGTCTCTCCCTTTTTTTGTGCCAACCAAAAAATTTGGGAATTAGGATTCATATTGATAGTCAGACTTCATGCAACAAGTTGAATAGAAAGCTTTAGTAACAAATACGCATTTCAATCAAATTTTATTTATTCTTTGTATTAAGGTAAGGTATACGTATTTGTTTGTTTGTTTTTTCTTTGTTTAATTCTTTATTTTTTAAAAATCTTTTCTTTTTGCATTTTTCGTTGATTTAGGGCTCATAAATTTTATTCTTTTGCTTGGTTGTTTTTGTGTACAGCATTTGTGTTAGACTTAGTAGGTGTGAGACTGTTTGAAAGCAGTTATGATTAAAACTGATTTTGTGTTATTTAACGTTGCTAGTCATCAATTTCTTGGATGAATTCTTTTACAGTAGTATTAAGTGGCATATAACTTAACGTGACAGATGATATAATTTATAATATATTAGCCATATAATTATAGCAAGCAACGTTGCTTGGTAGATGATATAATTTGTAATATATTGGCCATATAATCATTTTTCGTACAGTATATGTGGCAACTGATTTTTCACTAATATTTTATTCTTACATAAACTTTACCTTTGTTAATTTTATTTTCCTCCTTTTGGTTTTTCATGTTGAACTAAGTATGTGATATAATCTTTATATAGATGTACTTTACATAACTGTATTTTTTTGAAGATTTTATTCATATGATATAATGCTTAATGGCTTTAACGAGTATGTATAAACTAAAATATAATTTCTACCTATATGTACTTGTTGAAAAAAATCTTAGAAGAATTATACTTGTAAGGGGTATTAGAAGAATTTATTTGTGTTATTTATTTGTTTTTTTAATTTTAGTTATTGTCATATTCCAATATGAGTCTTCGTCCATGACAATCAGTATACTGTTGGTTTATTCCCTTTTAAGTAATTGTGTTGCCAGTAAAGAATTTTATAAAAATAAATCAACTATTCCCTTTGTTGACTATTTAAGTATCCTGTTTTCTTAAATTGATTAATGGTAATTGATTTTTATTTAGTTCACTTTCATGTTATTTTGAACTATTTTTTAAAAAATGATTTATATTTCCTTAATTTTTATATATATTATAAGAAAAGGATGAATCCAATGAGTCTAATATGACTAACGCTTCTACGAGTATTGGAGAGGATGACAAGGGTAATGTAATTCAATTAGAGGAAAAGATTGAATCATAGCACGAAAAATACAAAAGGAGGCTTACATTACATGTTTGAACATTATTTAAAAAGTTGTCAATCAATCAATTTTCAGATAGAAAAGAAAGATCAAAGTGTAGAAAATATGGCATTGTCTACATCTGTACAAGCAATGGTGTATAAATAATATGAAAAAGCACATGACCTCTTAACCTAAATTAGCAATGCAACGTGATCCTAAACAGATGATTATAGATCATATTCATGGGTTAATTCATATTCCTAAATTTAATGCTAATGTGTATCAAGAATTATTGTGTAATGCTT
This sequence comes from Trichilia minutiflora, assembly GCA_035590515.1. Classification (NCBI taxonomy): domain Eukaryota; kingdom Viridiplantae; phylum Streptophyta; class Magnoliopsida; order Sapindales; family Meliaceae; genus Trichilia; species Trichilia minutiflora. Next base: position 9,669 of record JAVXUL010056366.1, read on the forward strand.
TGGTGATTTATGACTTGTCTTTTCAATTTGTAGAGTATGAGAAAATTAAAAAAATTCATCAATATTTGGAAGAACAAGTGCCAATAATATCTAGAAGCACTACAAAATCAAATGTGTTAAAGATGTATAAAAAAGATAGCTTACATTTTGAAAGGAGTTTGGGATAGGATATCTTTAACTTCTGATTTATGGGCTTTTATTACTACAAATGGTTATTTGTTTTTAGCTACACATTTTGTTGACAAAGAATGAAAACTTTAGAAAAGAGTGCTAAACTTTTGCAGCATGTTACCTCCACATAATATGATTAATTTAGCTGAAAATATATTATCATTATTATGTGATTAGGCTATTGAGAAAAAATATTTTCATTGACTTTAGAGAATGTTTCAAGTAATGATGTATGTATTCAAATATTAAAAAACCAATTGAAAATTTAGAGAGCATTATTGTCTGATGGAGAATTTTTTTCATGTTCGTTATTGTGCACATATCATCAATTTGATAGTTCAAGATAGGTTAATATAAATTAAAGAAGAAGTAAAAAAAGTGCATGAGAGTGTGAAATATATCAAAGAGTCACAGGTTAGAAAATAAAAGTTTTGGGAGTATATTAGACAATTGTCTCTAGATAATAAAAGAGGATTGAAACTGTTAGGATATCAAGTGTGAGTGGGTGAAGTGAAAAAGTCCCACATTGGAAAGATAAAAGGCAAATGAGTAATATAT
>JAVXUL010056397.1:0-10396 GCA_035590515.1 Trichilia minutiflora
TGATTATCAAATATATTAAAATATGATTTTAATATAAAATGATAAAATCTAAATTAAAGTGTTTAATTTAGATAGAATTAACTATTTTACCCTTATGTGTAAAAGTGATCAAGGGTATTTTGATAATTACATAAAATTTATGGATTTTGTTTAAATTTATTAAATTAATTAATTAGTTAATTAATATGGAAATTATCTAATGATTTTAAGAGTTAAAAAATTAGATAAAATTTGTTTTATATTAATGGTTAATATTAAAACAAATGTTTAAATATAATTGATTTATATTTTTAATTTTGTGTTAAATGCGCATTGGTCCAAATGTATGGTTGCACACATCTAAGATGAGAGGCTTTGTATCACATGAGATCCATTTAATTAATATATTTATAAGATAAATAATAGAATTAATTAAATGGAAAAGGAAAAGAAAATTATAAATATCTACATTTTCTTTATTTTTTTAGCAAGGAAAAATTGAAAATTTCAAGTCTCTCTCTCTTGCTTGGTTCGACCATGGTGAAGGAAGGAAGAGGATGGTATAAAGTAAAGAGGAGCTAAGGTTTTGACTCTCACCTTCATCTCATCTTCAAGCTTGGAACTTGTTTACCTAAAACCCTAAGGTAATTGTCTTTGAAAACCACTGTTTTCTTCAATTTTAGCCTAGGGTTTTAGCACGAAAAACTTACAATTTAAGTATAATTTAGGCTATAGAACCTTCAAGTGGTATCAGAGTATGTTAGGTTCAAGTTATGATTGATGATGTGCTTGGTTTTTTGGTGAATACACAAATAGATGCCATTTAGGAAAGTTTGGTTCCATCTTGGTTTTCATAGTGTAAAATTAGTTTTCACCACTTCCATGGTATTTCTAAGATATATTATATGATAACTAAATCTTAGGAATGATGGTTGTAGTTGGAAAAACAAAAAAAATTGAGTTAGGACTCAATTAGGTGCCATTTTAGCACATTAATGCATACTTGACTTGTTCAAGCAATTGGGTGTATCAAATGGGTTTGTTGATGTGTTTGGGAATTTTTGACAAGTATTTGGATGTGTAATGAAGTGTTTTGAGGCTGGGTTTTCGATAGAAAATATTTGAATTGCAAGAAAAAATTTTTAGAAAATTTGGGTACAAAAGGCGTAAGCACATGATTTTTTTTCATACAAGCACACACAAACAAGGGTCCATCACACTGCTAGCAGATGGGTGCCTAATGCCTTTCAGTGAAGGCATGTGTATGACACATCGTACACTGCCTGGCGCACCCTTACACATTGCATTTTGAGTGATTTGATCACTTATTATCGTGTTTTAATGAAAACGACATATCAACTTTGTCCAAAATAATTATTAATAATATTTAATACAAAATTATTTTGTATTTTATATAATTAATAATTAGGTTGTTTAAAGGGTGTTGCCAACTTGTTTGTGTGTTTTATATACATATATAAATATTTAAATGTTAAATATATGTATATATATTATTCATTTGATTTATGTATATGTTAAATAAATTAAATGTTTATTATTTAATTTATATGATAAATAAATTGTAACACCTGACCCAAGACTGTCAATAATATTGTCCGCTTTGGTCCAACCCTTGGAACCTCATGGTTTTGTTCTTAGTAATGGGTTATACCCAGAACTTTCCAAGAGGTCACCCATCTTGGTACTGCTCTCACCCAAGCACGTTTAACTGCATAGTTCTTGGGAATAAACCACCACTCATCCCAAAAAGCTTTGTTGACAACTTGGTTTCAACTCTACATATATAGTCTAGTAACTTTCTCTCCCATTTCGATGTGGGATTCAGTTCATTCCTTCCCCCTACCATCCTAGAAGCCTGCCAGAAGCCGCTTCTTGTTTAGGTTCCCTCGCCTTGACGCCACTTCCCGCCCTCATCGGATCAGGATGTTACAGTACCAGCTTTTGTATAGTTCATCCCTGAATCACCATCATCGTACTAGAGAAGAGTTGACTCTGATACCATATTGTAACACTTGGCCCAAGACTATCAACAATATTATCCGCTTTGGCCCAACCCTTAGGGCCTCACAATTTTGGTCTTGTTAATGGGTTATACCGAGAACCTCCTAAGAGGTCACCCATCTTGGTACTGCTCTCATCCAAGTACGTTTAACTACGTATTTCTTGGGAATAAATCATCACCCATCCCAAAAAGACTATATTGATAACTTGGTTCCAATATAGCCCGGTAACTTTCTCTCCCATTTCGATGTGGTTCATTCCTATCCCTTGTCATCCTAGAAGTCTACCAAAAATCACTCCTTATTCAGGCTCCCTTGCCCCGACACCACTTCCCACCCTCATCGGATCGGGATGTTACATAAATAATCAAGTTTTGCTTGTTTTGCAATAATGATTGCATAAAAGAAAAAAAATGATATGTGTTTAAAATATTTAAGTATATATTAATAAGTTTGTATATTTTATTAATGTATTTAATATTGATTAAATGCATGAAATGTATATATATTGGATATATGCCTGTCTATTATATATTTAACTTAGTATATACATATATGTTTGTTATGTATATATATGCTGGTTGCACATGTTTTAAAATATGCATTTAATACATGTATATGTAGACTTATGTATATTGAAATGAGTGAAAATATAGATAGATAGAAATAAAACATTAGGCTTAGGTTCACAAATTTAGATTTGGTGAATAATATTAGTAATTGTTACTAATATTGATATTGGTGTGGCACGTTAATCAGTTAACATAAAGGTTAACCAGTTCAGTGAACGGTTGACTCAGTTTAACTAGTTAGCATTGTTTATTCAATGCAATTTTTCTAACAAACAAAACAAGATTTCTAGTTTGACTAGTTATCTTAAACAAATACACAAACACATAATTCTTGTATGACAAGGATCACTATCCTTAAAACAACAAAAGTAAAACACAAACACCACAAAAATTTGTAAGATAAGATTTTTTTGGTAATACAAGCATATATGAAAAAGCTTTTTTCATATTAAAGAAATATGATTTCTGAATGAAAATATATGATGGTTACATGTACATTAACGATTAATGAACTGTTAATAACATCATGCTATTGTAAGTTAAAATATTTATTATAGGATGAATAAATAATTTTTGAAAAATGTTTTCAATAAAAAATTTTTAAAAAAATTTTAAATTGTTTAAGATTTTTATTAAAATTATTTTATAATAACATTGTTTTATAAATAATAATATTTATTCATAAGATAAATGAATATTATTAATGTAATAAAATTGTTTTATATATATTTCTTTAATAATAATAACAATATTTATTCATATAATGAATGAATATTATTAATGTTTTGTAAAATTGTTTTATATAGAAATATTTCTTTTAAAATAATAGTATTTATTCATATAATGAATGAATATTATTATTGTTTTGATTAAATTTTAATAAATGGTTTCTTTAAAATTTTATAATGATTCCCTGTAATAATTATTAAATCCTAGCCTCCCTTTGTGGGATGACGTTGAGGTCTTTGATATAAATTAATATCTCAAAATTTTTATTATGTGAGGGATATTGATTTGTGTTATAGAAATTCATTATCTGATTCTTGGGTGCATATTTTTACCTTGACCAAGATTTCTATTATGTCAGAGAAAGGTAAAAATAACATATTGAGAAAACGCAATAGTTCAGGTTTAACTGGTCTAAAGTGCCAAGATTTCTACTATGTGAAGCATTCGAAGTCAGGGCTAAATAAATAATCAAATCTTACATGGAGATGTAAAAGGAAATAAGTTTCCTACTTCTTGGGGTTAATTGACCAAGATTTCTATTATATGAGTTTGGTTAATTCTGATAAGATATTGATTTCCCACTAATAATAATAACAAAATTCCAACGAAACCTTTGAGTTCTGTCTGGGGAGTATATGATTCAAATTAAATAGTAAGAGCTAATAAGATTAGCATGTATTAATAACTTTTAAAATATTTTATTGTTTGAATTTCTATAAATCAAATTTGTTGATTAATACATTATACAAGATCACTAATAAGTTTTTTCTATTTCTTTTCAGTGTTTCATTTATTATGATATTTTGATACTAATAATAAAACTGTTAGTGGCGTTTTCCATTGAAAGTTTTAAGACTTTTGAAAGTTTGACAAGGACTAATAAAAATTTGATAAAGAAAGTTATTTCTTTGTGAAAAAAATGGAACATATTATGAGAAATTATCCTCAATACCTTAAAGAAGGTACATATAGTTGAATAATGATCGATTATGAATTAAGTGTTACTTCAGATCATCATTCCTGGATACTAAATTCAATAGTTACATCTCATGTTTGTGTCTCTCAACAGACATTAAAGAATGGTTTAGTATTATCTAGAGGTGAGATCATATTAAGAATGGCTAATGGGGCAACAGTTGCTGCTGAAGCTCAAGGATCTTGCGAACTTAGATTGTCTAGTAGACACATTTTGAGATTAAATTCTGTGTTGTATTTTGCTTATACCACTAGAAACATCATTTTAATATCTATACTATGTAAAGATGGTTACAGTGTACAGTTTACTAAAAATGAATGTTTAATACATTTTTGAAATGTAATAATAGGCAAAGTTATAAATATAAATGGATTATATGTTCTAGAATTAAATAACAGTTATTCAATAAAATCCATTACAAATAAAAGAATACATTTTGAAAATATCTATGGCACCATAAATTGGGTCATGTTGGAGATAGGAGATTGATTCAACTTGGTACAAACCTCAGTTCCAATTGAAATTTGCTCACTATTACATTCAAAAGAATTCATCCTTTACCTTTAAGGCTAGATCATCCAGTTAACAAACCTCAATTTTAATTCAAATTCTACTTAGAAAATCTTTTAGAGTATCGCGACCTCCAAAGCGATATAAGCTTCTATATAAGCAAGAGTTTGATTCTTACCTAATAAGAGAAGCTAATCATCATGATAATCCTAGGAGTTATGAAGAAGCTATCCCAAATAAAGATTCAGGTAGATGGCTAAAAGAGATGGATTCTGAGATGCAATTCATGTACGCCAATCAAGTTTAAACACTTGTTGATCCATCAGAAGGAATTATTCCTATTAGTTGCAAGTGGATCTTTAAGAGAAAACTTAGTAAGGATGGTGAGGTCAAGACCTATAAAGCACAGCTAGTTACTAAGGGGTATACCAAAAAATAAGGTTTGGATTATGAGGAGACCTTTTCGTTCGTAATTATAATTAAATATATCCGAATTATACTAATCATTGTAATATACCATGATTTAGAGATCTGGTAGATGGATGTGAAAATTACATTTCTCAATGGATATCTTGAGGAAAATATTTATATATAGCAACCAGTTGGTTTTATATCCACTACAGATAGAAATAAGATATATAAGTTGCATCGATCCATTTATGGATTGAAGTAAGTTTTTTGAAGTTGGAATAAATAATTTAATAAGGTGATCAAATCATATGGATTTGAAAAAAACTCAAATGAACATTGTGTTTATAAATGGGTTAAGGATTATGCTATAATATTCCTCATATTCTATGTGGACGATATATCAGTAATTGGAAATGATATAGGTATGATAACTAAGGCGAAGATCTAGTTGTCTAGAACCTTTTCAATAAAAGATCTTGGAGAAGCGACCTATATTTTGGAAATTCGTATTTATAGAGGTAGAGCAAAGAGGGTAATAAGATTATCACAAAAGATGTACATAGAAAAGATACTGAAGAAGTTTAGTGTGGAGAACTCTAAGAGAGGTCTTCTGTCCTTTAATCATGGTCTAAATCCTTCAAAAGATATGGGTCCAAAAACCAATGGAGAGGTGTAACAGATACATAGTATACCTTATACTTTGGTGATAGGTATTTTGATGTATACAATGTTATGTACACAGCCTATGCTGTAAGTGTTACAAGTTGATATCAGGTCAATCTTGGAGAAAATCATTGGTCATCCATTAAAGTAATCCTTAAGTACTTACGAAGGACGAAGGATTTATTTCTGACTTATGGATCTCAAGAGTTGAGTATACATAGATACTCAAAATCTGATTTTCAGTCAAATCTGAATGATAGAAAGTCTACATTTAATTTTATTTTTTTATGTAATAGAGGAGCTGTCAGTTAGAAGAGTTTCAAACAGACGACGACAGCAGACTCCACAACTAAAGTTGCATCTATTGTCGCTTCAGAAGCAGCAAAAGAGGCTGTTTGGATGTAAAAGTTTGTATATAAACTTGGTATTCTTTTTAATATAAGTTATCCCATAACTTTATTCTGTGACAATACTAGGGCTATTGCATAGGCAAAGGAACCCAGGGTACATCAAAAGTTCAAATATATTCAACATAAATATCACTTTTTGATAGAGTTCGTTGAATCTAGAGAGATATTGATACAGAAGACTCCTTCGATGCACAATGTAGCTGACTCGTTGACTAAAGCGATGACATTGAAGTAGCTGGACCAGCATCTTGAGAAGATGGGTATCCGATACAATAGCAAATGACTTTAGTGCAAATGGGAGTTTGTTGATGTATACCCTAGAAACCATTCGTGTTGTCAGTTTTAGGGCCAATAATCTTGTATAACTTTTATATATATTAATGAAAAAAGTAGTTCTTTATTTACATATGTTTGCTGCTTCTTTTATATCTTCATGTAATGAATAAAGAATGTATGTAAATCATCCAAATAATTTTATTTACTTGTTAAATATATTATCAAATCGTTCCTTATACATGTGGTGTTGAATGGACAACTATATCACATAGTAGGCATACTAATTACTGCCTAATGATATTATATGATAATATATGTAAGCTGATGATATGAGTATTGTTATAAGTGCATTAGTATAGATTCATAATTAGTGACCTATTTATCAAACGGGATTGAATATCAATAAATCATATGGTATGCATGTAGTCAATGATTTATCTATATATTATAATAGTATACGACGTAATCCTTTGACCTGAGACGTCTAGACTTAGACTCTGTATGGATGGGTATATTTCATATGGTGTATAATTGCAGGGCTAATCATACCTTGTATAAGAAGCTAATTTGGGTATACTTTGTTCATATAGATATTCGGTTGATAGTCAAGATGGGATCTGTTGGCTCAACACATTAGACTGAGATTCTTGTTGTCTCTATCTGAGTTGAGTTCCTAATTGAATATTGATATGATGTCTTGATTATAAGTCGAGGGACCATCGCATAATATTGATATATGATCGATGATTCGAATGAGTATCGAGATTAGGGTTTTGACAGTCCATGATCCCCTTTCTCGATCAGGATACGACAACGAAAGGATATCACTCGCATGTTATGTGCAATCAATAAAAAGTTTTGATGAAGATCTTTCTTTATCTTGACTTAGGGCTATACACATTGCTAGATACTAACTATGGTCAATGAATAACTGAAATGTTCGGAGTCGAAATATTTGACATATGTTCACGACTAAGTCGCGATAAACCTTCATGATCCATCAAGATTCTCTAATATTTATTCATCTGAGAAAGAGATAAAATATTATCAGGAGAGGGTTAGTACCCTCATGATAATATAGAAATAGGTCAAAAATTATACTATAATTGTTATATATATTTAATACTCTTTAATGTGTAAAAGAGATAATTTAATGTAAATTACTTACCAAATTTGATAATAATGATTTTCAAATATGTTAAAATAGGATTTTAAGGAAAAATAGTGAAAACTAAATTAAATAATTTAAAATGACCATTTTACCCCTATATGATGCATATGTGTAATTTATTGTAAATTACATATTTAAATTTGATAATTGTGATTATCAAATATATTAGAATATGATTTTAATATAAAATGATAAAATCTAAATTAAAGTATTTAATTTAAATAAAATAACTATTTTACCCTTATGTGTAAATGTAACGAAGGACATTTTGGTAATCGCACAAAATTTATGACTTTTATTTAAATCTATTATATTAATTAATTATTTAATTAATATGACAATTATCTAATGAATTTAAGTGTTAAATAATTAGATAAAATTTATTTTATATTAATGGTTAATATTAAACAAATATTTAAATATAATTGATTTATATTTTTAATTTTGTATTAAATGCCCATTGGTCCAAATATATGGTTGCATACATCTAAGATGAGAGGGTTTGTATCTCATGAGCTCCATTTAATTAATATAGTTATAAGATAAATATAGAATTAATTAAATGGAAAAGGAAAAGAAAATTATAAATATTTACATTTTCTTTATTTTTTTGGCAAGGAAAAATTGAAAAATTCAAGTCTCTCTCTTGTTTGGTTTGGCCACGGTGAAGGAAGGAAGAAGATGGTGTAAAGTGAAGAGGAGCTAAGGTTTTGGCTCTCACCTTCGTCTCATCTTCAAGCTTGGAACTTGTCTACCTAAAGCCTTAAGGTAATTGTCTTTGAAAACCATTGTTTTCTTTAATTTTAACCTAGGATTTAAGCATAAAAAACTTACAATTTAAGCATTATTTAGGCCATAGAACTTTCATATAATGATGTGTAAACATTTTTAAGTATTATTTTAAGGGAGAAAAAGAATGAGATTCGCACAATTTTGGGGTAGAGAACTACACTCGTGATGTGTTTCTCATGTCAGAGACTCTTTAACCACAGCTGTTGCACCTGAATACATTTATATATAAGGTTTAACAACTTTTCATATAATATACTCAAATTATGCAATATATGATACACATTACTCTCTCTCTCTCTCCTCTACACACAACTAGCTTTCTGACTATTCATAGTATCACTCTATAAGGGTTCATTCTTAACTTTCTTGACACAAAAACACACTTAATCATCCTCATTTATCAACTCAAGTTATAAATTAGATTATACCTAATATCTAAGGTTTTTGAAAACAGTAACCTAGCTATTTTTTCTTGATTTATACATATTAATAACTCAAATTAAGGAAATAAGCTAAGGGGTGTACTTACTTAAGCTGGTAGGTATGTTTTGAGCCCCTTTTCTTAATTTTCTCTCTCGATTACTGTTCACCTGCGACCCTTCTCTCTTGATTTCTCTTGACTCATCGAGCAAAACCTTGATTAAAAGGGGTTCCCGAGCTTTAATGGTTGATTCTGAGGTTATTTCAAAAAGAATAATGGAGTTTGGTGGAAATTTGGGTGAGAACTGGTTTGAATCAGAGAGTAAAAAGAAAACTGAGAGAGACGGGAAGAGAGGAAAAGTGGGGAGGAAGAAGCCCCTGTGTTCATATATAGGAGATCATTAAATAACTAAAATATCCTCTAAAATCATGCTTAAGAGTTCGTCACATCTCTAAGTATTGATACTTTCTATCGAAAAAGGGGTCGTTTGAGTTCTTCATGTTCAAAGTATCGATACTTTTGCTCAAAATATGGGTTACAAGGCTCGTCAGGTCAAAGTATCAATGGGCTACAAGGCTCACCAGGTCAAAATATCAATACTTTCCTCAAAGTATCGATATTTTTGTTTTGAACTGAGGATTACATAGTTCAAAGTATCAATACTTTCTATTTAGAGTTGTGTTCTAAGTTTGTTTTGCGTCCCAGAGTATCAAACTTTGTTCTAAGTATTGATAAATTGCTCACCATTTACAGTGACTCCTATGGTATCGATATTTTTCTTAACAGTACATCGATACTTGGCCTTCCACTATTTACTATAGTTTTAAGTATCAATACTTTCTTTTTAATATATCGATACTTAGATTTTATTGTTCACGATAGTTCACAAAGTATTGATACTTTCTATCATTAATTAGCATATTATGTTTCAAGTATCGATATTTTTTGGAAAAGTATCAATACTTACAACTCCTTAGTATCAAGTATCAATACTTTCTATTGTACATACATCGATACTTTTTCACTTTCATCAAATGAGGACTACTCCTTCTAATACGCATAACTGTTGATTCAGGCATCCTTATAGAACCCATAATATATCAATAAAAATATCTCTTCGAGCTCTACAAAAAGGATATAAAACTTTTTCTCACTTGAAGATGATTTTGAGGTCAAAAATTTAGTTCTTCTCTACTATTAAATTATTCAACATTACTCAATTCTTTAGTAAGGAATTTTCAAACCAACAACCTTTCTATGCAAGATTCGTATGAAATCATAGGTATACAAATAAATAAAGAAATACCACAGTATCTATTAATTAAAGAACAGGGTTCTCAAGAAATCATTAAGAGGTTAAGTGAAGTCAATTCCTAGATACTTACTTCATAGGTTTTCTATGTATTTTGAGTTTGAGTTTTAACATTAATGAAGCCAAATTAGAGTTGTTAATTGTCACTCTTTG